>CM055841.1:2628286-2873286 GCA_029490765.1 Euthynnus affinis
TAACTTCTCTATTTTGCACAGTAAAGCATAAAGCAACATTGTATTCATAACTTTTGTTAACAAACTCCACCCAAGACAGTGGCCTGCTAACAGTCACCACAAATGTAAACAATTGTCAAAAGAGGCACAGAAAGGCACAGCCTGATAACAAATTAGATGTAATTGTACATAACCAAAAGCTAGCCAGTACCATAAGTTGCAGGGCTCCCAGTCACAAAGGACCTCTGTCCTCCCCTGTGCAGGCAGACAAAAACATGGTACATTTTTGTTATTTAAATTTTATACTTCCACAAGAAGTAAAAATATATGTAATGCTGAGAAACTTTATATACATTTTGAATCTTCGTCATCAACCAAGATCCTTGACTGACTAAGCATGCTATAGGAATTTTCAGTTCAACATAACAGAAAAGATATACAACAGTTTTAAAAATGTGATCCAGTTTTTCCTTTATAATTTCGGGGATAATGTCAGGTTAGGTATTAAATGATAAAAAGCGAAAAAAGCATTGTTTTTTAAAATACTTATAATTTCTGTTGCTTTTTAAGTGAAATTGCAAGTTAGGTTTTGTTAAGTGAGAATTACAGTAGCATTATTTACATTTTATTGCTGTGATGGCCAATCATCACTTACTAATAGAGAGGAAACACTGTCATCAATTTAGTCATTAGTGTTATCCAACCTTTTTGTTCCTTGTTTGGAGAATTTGATGGACAGCAAACATTTCCAGCTGGTTGTGAGGACAATCTGTAATTGAAAGGAATACATTATTTGTACAAATGTGCAGTATGTGTACTTTTTGTACAAGGCTCAGTTCAGAATGCACAAACTTATGATTCTTGTCAACTTTGTGACATAAGCACATTTAGCTTTTCCTCCTTTAGCTTTTGATTTTGACAATCAAAAGAGTACATGGCTTTATTCAAAATCTTTTTACATGAACCAAGGATGTGCAGATATCCGTCAATTCATTTAATTCATATTATCATTTATAGAAGAAAGAAATTAAATATAACTTAATTGTATCAGGTAACATAGAGAAAGGTTACTGTATTGTGTATTTAAAACAAAACTCACTTTTTGTTTTTTTTATTTTGCGTTGTTGTCGACCCTGCTGGATGGGTTCCTGGACGGGTTCCTTGACGGGTTCCCGGACGGGTTCCCTGACGGGTTCCCGGACGGGTTCCCGGACGGGTTCCTTGACGGGTTCCTTGACGGGTTCCTGGACAGGTTCCTTGACGGGTTCCTGGACGGGTTCCCTGACGGGTTCCCGGACGGGTTCCCAAACGGGTTCCTGGATGGGTGTTATTTCCTGCTGTGGGTCACATGGCACCAAGTGCAGCACAACAGTCTCTTCCTCTTGAGGTAGTTGGGTGGGAGTTTCTTGGGTCTTTGGCAGTGTGTGGGGGGCTTCAATTTCATTTGTGTTGAGACTGCTCCAACCTATACATGGACATGAAAAACACATACTTACAATATATAATATGCAATTAGGGCAAAGTGCAAAAACAAGCCCCTATCAACCCAAGCAGGAAGCTTTGGGTCTTGAAAGTAAAATCAATCCGGAGTGACGTAAACCTGCATTCTTTCTAACGGCCAGCAAGGGGCAACTCAAACAGCTCCAAAAATAAGTCAGATTGTGTGGAAGTCTATGAGAAAATGGCCCTACTTCTCACTTGATTTATTGCTTCAGTAAATAGTTTGAAGGAGGTCAAAGACAAAGACTAGGAGGTGGGGTGGACATTTCTCTTCGTCTGACTACATTAAATATTAAGTTAGACTTAGACTACACTTGATGTTGGCTTCCCCACTCATTTTAAATAAATAAGAGAAACAAGAGGGCTGGGAACACTAGCAAGCAAGATAGAGAGCAGCTTTGGTCGAGTGAGCTAGAGAGTGATGAAAGTGGTGTTAGCGAGAAAGCCAGTAAATCAGATCAACTAAATGTCTGACCAAGTATTGGTAGCATGCTTACTATTTCACAAATTAGAGTTCTTTTTATTTAATGAATGTGGGTGCTGATGAAAATGAAACTTCATTGGTTTTAATTCTATAAAAAAGGCAAAACAATGCTGGGCACAGTGGCCAAGTAATGTTATCAATGCCTGAACAATATGTCGCACTGGTAACATCTTCACACAAAGTAACATGTTTTGCTCATCCCTGCTCATCCCTACCACATCACCCCATTTTCTCTCAAAAAGGCGGGTAGGATATATTTAGTGACAGAACATAAATCCTCTCCTTGAAGCAAGTCACCAGTTTTTCTCAGAGAACGAGAAATAATGTGGTTCTCTAGATTTACTGTTCAGTAGGTAGGACAGACCAGCAGCGCATGCAATTGACCAATCATCCCTCAGAGAGAGTCATTATTAGCTTTGAACTTGTGTAAATAATGACCAATCATTGATCATCATTCTATTTATTATAAATTTAACTTTACTTAGTTTGATTTTGTTATGTCAAAATAGACAGAGTTAACAATAGTGAATAACAGCCTGTATAAAAAAGTTTTTTAGATAGCACATAGAGGAGCTGCTTGAAAAGACAAATAGCTGATGGCATAACTAGATACAGTCAGTTTGATTTAACTTTTTTTTTTTTTTAAAAATGTATCTTATACAATTATGTCATGACATCATAGATATACAAAATCTATGATATCATCTAGAAACATCTAGCAACTTTTCCTGCAGGCTTTCAGTTACTTATCCAACAGAGGGAAGTAATTGGCGGAAGTAATTGGCAGAAAAAAACAGTACAATGCAATGTGATAGTAACCAGCATTCTAACATCATGACAAGGAAAAATACAGTGGTCACCACTTAAATGATGGATCACTTTTGTCAATGCATAAGTATGTCTCAGATAGCTATTTTTAATATATTTCTGAATACAATGTGAATACATGACTTATGGGAGGTTGGGTAGATGTACTAGGATTCTATTGTAGAACTGATGGTAGGAGTGGGTGGGTTTACAGTCTTCTTCAGCAGTAAAAATAAAATCACATTGGTATCCCTGGATGGGCAAATTGGGCCTAAGTAAGTCAGACTTAGTTGTGTGTACCTAGCCTAAAATAGTTGTACTTAGATTACTTCTTCTAAGATGTACTTAGAAGATTGTGTCCAAATTTCCTAACAAAGTAAAAGTTAATTCTCCAAACATAGCTCAAATTTACAGTGTCTTGCTTTGTTCATCATCTAGCTGAAATGAAAAATCTGACTACAGAAGTTATGAATGCAGCCACTGGCTGACTATTTCATTTGGAATTCTCATCCCCTTCCACAATCTGCATGTTACTGTTTTTTGTTGTTTGCTACGTGAAACAACATCAACTTCAAGCTAGCAAACTACATGCTGAAATTGTCAAATTATGTTTGTCTTTTTAATCAGTAATTAGTAATCAGTTAGTACTTAGATTTTGCCATTTTAATGCCAAGGCTCAAACAAGCTCCAGAGTGATAGTGGGTGCAGACCTTTCACCAGTGCTGGCTTAGTGATGTGGAGATATGTCTGGCTATGCAACACTACCATAAACCCTAGTCCATCCCAAAGCTCATTTTTCTTGATTTTCCACATTACAAGCCCTTTAAAGTGACTCTAGATTAAAGCTAGGCTACAACCTGACCATAGTTTCTGGTCTTCACTGTTTGGAAATGTACAGGACAAATCAAGACCAAAAACTGTACAACAGTTAATCAATATATGGATAAGTGTGTATTCCACGATTATTGAATTAATGAAATCTCACCGTCAACCATCAGTGCGTAGATGGCCTCCATGTTCTCGAGGCACGTCTTCGCAGATGGACTTAGGTGGGCATGAACAGGCATCATTACCCTTGTTTTTGAAGTCCCTGGCCTCTTGGGTGGGTTTGATAAGAGGAGCAGGGGCTTTAAGCCAAGGGCTTGCAATTTTTCAAGCTGAAAAAAATAATTGTTGAGATCAATTACATAAATACACAAAACTGTAGTTTTGGATACTGTGGATATGAGGCAATATATACCAGTTCATTTATTAGCATATATCAAAGTAATATAACAACATTTTAGCAGCTTTGGTGAATGGTGAACTATAAACTATAGTACATACCAGAATGGCAGCATCATCAAAAACATGTGACTTTGTGTTGTTTTTCTTGACTGATGCCAGCCACTGCTTCTCTTGATCTTTGAACTTGTTTATCTTTTTCTGGAGTCTCAAATTTTTTGGCTGTGGATGACTGCAGAAATTGCATATTTTGACTCCACAGTAAATTTTGGCTTTGCAGCTCGGGCAGGTTTTTCTTTGTGATCCTCCAGCCATTGATAAATTTTAAAAGGAAAAAGAGTGAGAGAGACAAATTACAACAACAATTAAAAGAGGGACAGTGAAAGAGAGTGGTTCAAAGCACAAGAGGAACAAGGTGTAAAATAACAAGAGAGGGTGAGAGAAAGACAGAGAGAAAGCTCAAAGAGAAAAGAATAAGAGTGGCTCTTAAAAGTGCCTTTGGGTTGTTGTGTGTGTGTGTATGTCAGTGTATGTGTGCTGCTGGTGCTGAATCGTTTGCAATACAACTGTAAAACAGGAAAAAGAAAAACATTGTTAGAATAACCTCACACCACTACAACCACTACACACAACACAAATTAATTCATCCATTGCTATCTTTTCTCAACGTCACAAGTAACTAAACTAACAATTAAGTTATCATCTTATATCATGATGAGTTCAGGGTCTTCTAGAAATACAATAATTTACAGATGTATGGCACCATAGTGTTTGCGGACCCTCTATTTGATTATACATTTATTGTTTTAGGTCAGAGCGGTCTGACCGGCGAAGTGAGTAGTCAGTCCAATCCGCTGGAGAAAACTCCAGGGCCACGGTTTACTCAAGTACATCCCTGATGGCGGTAATCTCCTAATAATTACACTTGTGACATTTGCCTTGCACTTTGAATGTCAGTTTAACTCACTTTACATTGATTCACGTGGCTGATAGTGCCACAATCCAACTGTGCAAGGGAGTTATTACGTAGCTGGCTGGTTAACTATAACAGGAATCTGCTGTAATAACAAATCAGCTAACATAGCGTTAGCGCAGTGCATTTGGCGGTTAACTGTGTAAAACATTCATGCAACACATACACAAACTCAATCTAATCCCCAGGGATGAAAGGCTTTAGATGCTGGAGTATAGCATAAGAAATAACAGCAATAGTATTCTGTGTTTTGAACAAATAACCCGCCCCCTGTTGAGATACTTACTGTGGTAGGTGGCGGTGAGAGAAATGAATGAATGAGTAGTGTAGTGATGACGAATAAGAAGCGTGCGTGACGTTGCGTTGCCGTGGTAACGACTGAAGCGTCTTCTAGTTCATTCATAAATTCAGACAGATGGCGATAAAAATAGCGATGAAATCACAATTTAATTTTCTTAACTAGAAAAGAACAAAATAAAACAACAAGGAACAAAACATTAATCACCGCCCGTGGCGTGACGTTGTTGAACCGGGTAATCCGTGTGTCCGCCACGACTAAGGATCCTCATTGCCTTTACATTAGTATTATTTCCGTGGTCCGACATTAGTAATAATAATTTAACAAATTCGTTATTCCAATCCGGAGCGAGTGCTCTTCACAGTCATTGGTCGTAATCATGCTATGATTATTATTGAGAGGAAAATTACAATAGAGGAATACATTTGCAGTTTTAATAACGTTCAGGGAACAACTTATCCTCTAATTTGCAGTTTTAATAACGTTAAGGGAACAACTTATCCTCTAATAACTATAAATTACATTAAAATGACAGTTATATCAAACACAATTCAATGTTTTTAGAGAACAAACAATCATAACTAATACACAATAATAAATTCAGTCAAATGACGATTTAAAAAAAAGTTTTCTAAACTAGAAAAAAAAAAAAAACAAACATTAACCACCGCCCACTGCGTGACGTTGTTGAACCAGGGAATCCGTGTGTCCACCACGACGAAGGATCCTCATTGACTTTACATGTGTATTATTTCCGTGGTGGTGGCACGTAATTTTAACATATTACGTGCCACCACCACGGAATGCGGTGTTAAGAGGTCGTGGCCATTTCACGTATTTTTGTGAGATCAGGTTGCACAAAACAGCTGTTTACACATTCGTTGTTTCCTATTTGGCTCGTTTTACTTTTTGTTTACATTTGCTTTCCCGTTATGATTTCAATGTGCATGCGTCATCAGCCTCAGCAAGACATTTGAACCTGAATCAACTTATGGAGAAACTCAACCTGTAACGCTGTATAACCCTGACATGAGGGAAGACAAATACATTTCTCTTCATTTGATAATGTTAAAAGTAAAGTTAGGCTTTGCTGACGGACTCATTATGGGAAAGATAACCGAAAGAGAGAAGCAGTGATCAAGAGAGCTAGTAAGTTGATGAGAAGAGCGAGCAGTGATGGTGTGAAACCCGGTAAATTATAACACAGAACGTCCTATAGTCAAATCGTGTGTCTCAGAAGTTATTATGACATGAAAAAATTATACATTTG
This sequence comes from Euthynnus affinis, assembly GCA_029490765.1. Lineage (NCBI taxonomy): Eukaryota > Metazoa > Chordata > Actinopteri > Scombriformes > Scombridae > Euthynnus > Euthynnus affinis. The sequence continues at coordinate 2,634,822 of CM055841.1, forward strand.
ACTGTCACATGAAAAATATTTTTTAAGTGTAGTATGTAAAAGGAGTCTGTGAAGTTTGTAACACATATATTACTTTGAATATTTATTTGTCTGTGTAAAGTTTTCCTCTAGGTGACCCAGACAGACTGGACCTGTGGATACTCAACATGAGAAGACAGATCTGGGCTCCAACCAAGACATCCCCGTCTGTGCAGTGAATACTTAATTGGAAATATAGTGGTGATCTACACTTTTAACAAAACATGATAGTTAATAGTTATTAATGGCATCGTAATGTTTCATTTATGTCTTAACATTTACCCAAGTTTGCATTTATCTTAGCAGAATGTTAAAAAATGAAAAGCTGATGTTATGTGCTGGTTTTGAGTGTTTCTTAAACACAAATAAAGAAAATTCAATGAGAAACTATACTCCTTTTGTGAAAAAAACAGAGTTATCTGCACACTGAATAGTTTTAAGCCCCATAGGAGCTATCATTTATTTGTGACGTTGTCAAAGAAGAAGGGGAGAAGGCCTTTCCACTGCAGCCCACCCCAGCCAAACCAGGAGACATGGACACCCGGTAGGCTGAGGTTGCTTCACAGGGTCTCTGCAGCTCTCTGGGAACCATGCCGGACATAGCATAACCCTAATGATCCACACCGTGCCTATGAAAGTGAAATGAACATAATAAATGCTTCAGATAATGGAAAAACAAAGTTAACTATAAAGGGAGAACCAATTATTTTTGTTGACAATACCATTATGTCACATCTGTAGGACAACAGGGAGCAACACCTCAAAGCATTTGGCTTTCCTTTTGTCTTGTGAAGACTGAAATATTAGCCGTCTAAAGCATAGACTGTATAAAAAAGTCAAGTAGCCAAAACTGGTAACGTACTAGTTCTGCTTTGTGTAGCAGGTGTGCCTTAGTCAGTTGTTTACTGAGTTACTGAAAGAAACGAACATATTGTAATTAGTATACCACTACCTTTCTTTGGCATTTTCTACATTTCTTTATCATCTTATAGATAATAATGTAGCACTGCGCTGTTGATAACAGTAACGTTAACGTTAAACGAAAATTTCAGTCCTCTGCAGACTTTTATCAGTGTCAAAATCATAAATATGCGCGCTGCTTACAGTAGCAGGGTGGACAACATTACAAGGCTATAATCTTTAATGTCAACTGATTTGCACACTGAGTCCAAGTATGAACTCGAATTTCTTGTTTAATATCACTAAAACATTCATGGTAAGGAAGAACACTAACAGCTAACGTTAACTGTTACCGCTAAACGTTAAACATCAAATATGACTCAACTTATTAACATTATCTTATTCAAAGTATAAACAAGTGACATCCACATAAACGATTCATGACTAAACTTAGGGGAAAATCTAAATTCAGGTTAATTGATTTGCTTCAAATTATTTGTTAAATATGTATTAAATAAACGTTACGCTGATTCATTGTAAAACTGGCCAAATCACGGCAAGTCTCGACAAAATCAAGTAACGTTATTTATATCTTTATACAGTCTATGGTATTAATTCATGGGTGCACATGAAATGAATATAGTCGAGGTCCAAGTCAGGATGGCTGAACCCATATTGCATCTTGCTTTGTAATCTCTCCGAGATGTGACGTCTAAGCAGGTTTTGTAGGGAAAACAGGCAATACATATGGGTTCATTTCATGTTATACAATTAATGTTTTTTTTTAAAAAATCATTGTGCATTTCTCTGAAGTAAATATAGTAAGTTCAACTGATTTCATTGTAAATATGCAGGTATGGAAATAGGGACGTGCTTAAGATATTAACATTATGTGAAATTCTTCTAATAGGGCAGAGTTTGCAGCAAGGGTAAACACCATTTGTTTACCTAATGAAAACAATTTTAACATACACACGACATGTTACACCAGTTGCGTTTTTTAAATAGCAGCAGCGCTCACAGCTAAACACTAGCTAAAGCTAATCATATTGTCGTGGATGTATCTGAAGGAAGTAATAGCAGCATAAAAAAAAACTTACTTGAGATCCTTGACTTTGACGGTCCATGTTGACTGGATGGTGACGTGGTTTTATAACTAAACCAAAATATGAAGTAACTCTTCAAAATGAACTACAGTTAACAACTACAACAACTACCGTTGCCAGTAGAGCGGGAGTGGGTGAACCCGGTATCTGCCCGTGCGGGACACTCTAAAACAAAAGCGAGCGCGTCCGCAAGGAGGCAGGCTCCATTTCATTGGTCAACCCAAAATGGGTCTTCTGATTGGATGATTCTGACAGGGTGGTTGCTATGCTTGTTGCCACCAAGCGGCAACCTCCGGGGGTGAAGAATTAAACCAATGCGGAAGTGCCAAAAACTGTAGTTCATCGAATGGCCGCTAGAGGCAGGCTCCAGAAGTGAGTCATTTCCCATAGACCCCCATGTTAAAATGCCCAACTTTACAGCAGAAATAAACATGTTTACAGCCTGGTACAAAAAACGGTTTTGGTCTCTTTAGCTAATTCCCCCTTTCATGACAACTGTACGGGGGGTGAATTTTTTTATAACTCATCCATTTAAGTTTTATTAAGGCTTAAAGTTGTGCATAAATTAGGGCGTGGCTACTTTGAGTGACAGGTGGCGCCATCACGGGTGGCTAACTAGCCGTTGGCTCTCTGCTAGTCCCATCTCAGCTAATTCACGACGTTCATGTTCATTGAACCTGACCTCCCAGCCTGTTTCTGCTTTTTGTCAAGCAAATATTGTAGTAATATGGCTTGCTGTTCGACTAATTGTACCAACAGACCGTCCAAGAAATCTGTGCTCCAGTTTTTTCGGTGAGTAAAATTCTGAATTTCTAATATTATTTGATTTATGTTTGTACTTATTGTTAGCACTAATTAGCGGGTATCGGTGTCTGCGGTCCGCACCATGGAGGTCAGCACATATTGTCTGTGGTCACCATACCTAGCCTGTCAGCTAGTTAACTAGCTAACTAGCCAGCAAACGGTTAACCTTCGAGTAAAACGCCACAATTACTAATCAGGATGCATCACCTAACATACCTGTTAGGACTCAGATACTTAGGAGATAATATCTTGAACTCAAGGCGTCTGTGTGAAGTTTGAAAATTAATGTATATGACGTTAACGTTATGCAGAAACACTTGAGACACATAACGTTACTAATTACGATCGGCGTTGGGCTGAAACGTTAACACATAACATTATGCCTGTATTTCAGTAGGATTTGTGAAAAGTAGGTCAACGTTAGCGTTAATCGACATTTTTAAATTTATGACTTGTATATAAAATAATAAAACGGACAGCTCCGCTGTTTACTGAATTTTAATGAGTGATGAAGCACAAAACAGCTGTTTACACATTCGTTGTTTCTTATGTCTCGTTGGCTCGTTTTGCTTTTTGTTTACATTTCTTTCCCGTTATGATTTCAATGTGCAGGCGTCACCAGCCTCAGGTCACCGCCGCAGCAAGAAACTCAACCTGTAACGATGTATAACCCTGACATGAGGGAAGACAAATACATTGCTCGGTAGAGGGGAAGACATTTCTCTTCATTTGATAATGTTAAAAGTAAAGTTAGGCTTTGCTGACGGACTCATTATGGGAAAGATAACCAAAAGAGAGAAGCAGTGTTCAAGAGAGCTAGTGAATCGATGAGAAGAGCGAGCAGTGATGGTGTGAAACCCGGTAAATTATAACACAGAACGTCCTATAGTCAAATCGTGTCTCAGAAGTTATTATGACATGAAAAAATTATACATTTGACTGTCACATGAAAAATAATTTTAAGTGTAGTATGTAAAAGGAGACTGTGAAGTCTGTAACACATTTATTACTTTTGTGTAAAGTTTTCCTCTAGGTGACCCAGACAGACTGGACCTGTGGATACTCAACATGAGAAGACAGAACTGGGCTCCAACCAAGACATCCCGTCTGTGCAGTGAACACTTAATTGGAAATATAGTGGTGATCTACACTTTTAACAAAATATGATGGTTAATAGTTACTAATGGCATTGTAATGTTTCATTTATGTTTTAACATTTACCCAAGTTTGCATTTATCTTAGCAGAATGTTAAAAAATGAAAAGCTGATGTTATGTGCTGGTTTTGAGTGTTTCTTAAACACAAATAAAGAAAATTCAATGAGAAACTATACTCCTTTTGTGAAAAAAACAAAGAATTATCTGCACACTGAATAGTTTTAAACCCCATAGGAGCTATCATTTATTTGTGACGTTGTCAAAGAAGAAGGGGAGAAGGCCTTTCCACTGCAGCCCACCCCAGCCAAACCAGGAGACATGGACACCCGGTAGGCTGAGGTTGCTTCCCAGGGTCTCTGCAGCTCTCTGGGAACCATGCCGGACATAGCATAACCCGAATGATCCACACCGTGCCTATGAAAGTGAAATGAACATAAGAAATGCTTCAGATAATGGAAAAACAAAGTTAACTATAAAGGGAGAACCAATTATTTTTGTTGACAACACCATTATGTCACATTAGTATACCACTGCCTTTCTTTCGCATTTTCTACATTTCTTTATCATCTTATGGATAATAATCTAGCACTGCGCTGTTGATAACAGTGACGTTAACGTTACACGAAAATTTCAGTCCTCTGCAGACTTTTATCAGTGTCAAAATCATAAATATGCGCGCTGCTTGCAGTAGCGGGGTGGGTAACATTACAAGGATATAATCTTTAATGTCAACTGGTTTGCACACTGAGTCCAAGTACAAACTCGAATTTCTTGTTTAATATCACTAAAACATTCATGTAAGAAAGAACACTAACAGCTAACGTTAACTGTTACCGCTAAATGTTAAACATCAAATGTGACTCAACTTAACATTCTCTTATTCAAAGTATAAACAAGTGACATCCACATAAACGATTCATGACTAAACTTAGGCGAAAATCTAAATTCAGGTTAATTGATTTGCTTCAAATTATTTGTAAAATATGTATTAAATAAACGTTACGCTGATTCATTGTAAAACTGGCCAAATCACGGCAAGTCTCGACAAAATCAAGTAACGTTATTTCAAACAGTCGCAAATTAACGTAACAAAAGTAACATTACATATTTAAAAACTTTTAAGCATTTTTAAGATTGTGTAATATAATGTAATCTCAACAAAAGCTGAATCGTTGTATAACGTTTATTTCATATAAACTCAACTTACCTCAACTTTCATGAAGTAACCGCAGGAGGTGGCACCAGGCAAGGCGGGAGCAGTTGATACCTCAAGGCAAAGTAACCTAGCTTGTTAGCCTAGCTTGTTAGCCCAAGCTAACTTAGCAGCTTGTCTGAGGTGGGCGTGTTTCAACGAACATGCATCATTTGGCCCGCCTCTTTGCCTATTTTTGATTGGCGGCGCCCAGAACCGCCAATTATTAGCTTCAAACCCGCTCCTCAGAAAACAACGGGTGACGTCATGGTGACTATGTCCATATCTTTATACAGTCTATGGTTGCCACACAAAAAAATCCGAGCGCGCAGAGGAGAAATCTGTGAGCAGAAACTTGGCGAGCGCGCAGAATTAACCTGAGTGCGAGGAGTTGAAGTTTGAGCGCGAGCAACATTGTATCCGAGTGCGAGCACACAGTTTGAGCACAAGCGGAGCAAATCTGAGCGCAAGCAGAGACTTTTTGAGTGCGAGGGGAGGGTTTTGAGGGACAAATTACAAAATTTGAACGTAAAATCAATAAAGTTTGCTCTCGAATTTATATACTACGCTCTTGAATAAAGATAGGGAATAATCTCCAGAGTGTCGACTCCACCCCCTCATGCAAGGAGCTTGCCAGAGCGGGGATGAGAGAGGAGAAATGTTCTACTCCTGTTTCTAAAATTACGCAGTAGCCTTGAATTTTGGCCATTTGGACTGAAAATACCCACTTTGGTAGATATATCCGTCGCAAATCCAATGGTCTAAATTTAAAAGTTGTGAGACTGACGGTTTAGACAATAGTCCTCTAATTGATCAATGTCAGCCTGCTGAGAAACCCATTATAATCTGAAAATCGCTCACCATGCTTGTAGGCCAATATTATGAAAACCGGACCTTCTATTACAAAGTTTTTAAGAACTTTTTGGAATTTCTGCAATTCCTGTTGGATTTAGGTCTAGGGTGTCAGTGTATGATTTTTAGGTCTTGAGCAGACGAACAATTTCATGTTGGTTGCGTTTCTCTACGACATTTCTAAAGGCAGATACGTTAACTAGGTGGCGCTAGGGAGTAAATTTGGGGTGGGGGGGATAATTTTTACCCATTATCAAATTTTTCGCCAGACCGGACGTCCCTGCCAAATTTGGTGACTTTTTGAGCATTTTTAGGGGGTCAAATTCAGGGGGAAAGTCGCGAGATAATAAAGAAAGTAACGAACCAGTTACAATAGGGTCTTCGCCCCTTGGGCTCAGGCCCTAATTAAAGCTGCAAGCAGCGTTGGATGGGCCTGAGCCCCACCACGCACGCCGGGACCCGGCGCCGTCACACTCGCCGCCCGCCAACCCGGTGCGAGGGGTGTGACTCTGCAGTCATGTGGAGTTCAGTGCAGCTCCCTGTTATGGCTAAACATGACATGTCAACAGTGTGAGAATGACAGATTTCTGCTGAAGGAGAAGTGTGTGTGGAAAGCTTCTGATAAGTTTGTGTGAAAAAGAAATCAATTTTCTACTTTAATCAGGTGCATATTTTTTTTAAAGTAAAGACTTTTAAGCCTCATGACCTGATAAAAGTTGGATTTAAATGTGTACAACATGACTTTTTTGCTCCTCTCAATATTACAGAATAATCATGTAATAAATCAATTTGCTACTTTTCATGAAGTGCATTTTTATAAAAGTAAAGACTTGTAAGCCTCATGACCTGATAAAAGTTAGATTTAAATGTGTACAATCAAGTGTGCAGAGGCAATATGAGAAACTACAGGGGCAAACAGAAAAGTACTCATGTAATTGAATAGAGACTGTCAGTGAAGTCCCATTGCATGTGTGTGTGTCAGGTGTCAGATGTCAGGTGTCGACTCCACCCCCTCCTGCAGCAAGCTGGCCAGAGCAGGGAGAAAAATGTTCTACTCCTGTTTTAAAAATGACACAGTAGCCTTGAATTTTGGCCATTTGGACTGAAAATACCCACATTTTGTAGATATATGCGTTGTTAATCCAATGGTGTACATTTAAAAGTTGTGAGATTTACGGTTTAGACAATAGTCCTCTAATTGATTGATGTAAGCCTGCTCAGAAAATGGGTCTCCCATTGAAACCCATTATAATCTGGAAATCGCTCACCACGCTTGGAGGCCAATATTATGAAAACCGGACCTCCTATTACAAAGTTTTTGATATCTTTGGTTCAGGAGACTCTACTGAGCGATATATTACAATCTGAAGCCATAAGCACGATTAAAAGTTGTGAGATTTACGGTTTAGACAATAGTCCTCTAATTGATTGATGTAAGCCTGCTCAGAAAATGGGTCTCCCATTGAAACCCATTATAATCTGGAAATTGCTCACCACGCTTGGAGGCCAATATTATGAAAACCAGACCTCCTATTACAAAGTTTTTGATATCTTTGGTTCAGGAGACTCTACTGAGCGATATATTACAATCTGAAGCCATAAGCATGAGCGGTCTCAGAGAAGATAGCAGTTGATTCCCACTGAAATTTTGGAAAAATGTGAAAAAATGTGCAATTGTTTTTGCATTTTGGACTTCTTGTTGGATTTAGGTATGGGGTGTCAGCGTATGATTTTTAGCTCTTGAGGAGAGGAACAATATGATGTTGGGTGCATCTCTCTGCAACATTCCTACGGGCCGTAGCGTCCAAAATACACACTCTCCCATTGACAACCATTATAAACGCACCAACTTTGGAGGCCGATATTTTGAAAACCGGACCTCCTATTACAAAGTTTTTGATAACTTTGGTTCATCAAAGTGTAGAGAGCGATATATTCAAATCTGAAGCCATGACGATGAGCGGTCTCGGAGGAGATATCGTCTGAATGTCGTCTGACATTTTGTTCAGAAAATGACATTTTTGGACTCCTGTGGATTTCCTGTTGGATTTAGGTCTGAGGTGTCAGTGTATGATTTTTAGATCTTGAGCAGACAAACAATTAGGCGTTGGTCCCGTGTCTCTATGACATTCCTGTGGGCCGCAGTGGCCAAAAAACTCCCAAAAACCAACTAGGTGGCGCTACAGAGTAATTTTGGGATGGGGGGGGGGTAATTTTTACATATTATCGAATTTTTCGCCGGACGGGACATCCCTGCCAAATTTGGTGAGTTTTAGAGCATTTTTAGGGGGTCAAATTCAGGTTGAAAGTTGCGTATATAGAAAGAAAGAAAGAAAGAAAGAAAGAAAGAAAGAAAGTAACGATCGAGTAACAAGCTGCAAGCAGTGTTGGACGGGCCTGAGCCCCCCCCCCCACGCACGCCGGGACCCGGCGCCATGGCATCCGTCGCACTCGCCACCCGCGAGCCCGGTGCGAGGGGCATGACTCTGCAGCCATGTGGAGTTTGGTGCAGACAGGAGCGTGTAGTAAAGTCGTAGGAAACTCCCTGTCATGGCTAAACATGACATGTCAACGGTGTGAGAATGACAAATTTGTGCTGAGGGAGAAGTGTGTGTGGAAAGCTTCTGATAAGTTTGTGTGAAAAATAAATCAATTTTCTATTTTTCTAAAAGTAAAGACTTGTAAGCCACATGACCTGATAAAAGTTAGATTGAAATGTGTACAACATGACTTTTTGGTCCTCTCAATATTACAGAATAATCATGTAATAAATGAATTTTCTACTTTTCATCAGGTGCATTTTTATAAAAGTAAAGACTTGTAAGCCTCATGACCTGATAAAAGTTAGAAGCCATGACGATGAGCGGTCTCGGAGGAGATATCGTCTAAATGTCATTTTTTTTCCAAAAAATGACATTTTTGGATTTTCTGGAATTCCTGTTGGATTTAGGTCTGGGGTGTCAGTGTATGATTTTTAGATCTTGAGCAGACGAACAATTAGGCATTGGTCCCGTGTCTCTATGACATTCCTGTGGGCCACAGTGGCCAAAAAACTCCCAAAAACCAACTAGGTGGCGCTACAGAGTCATTTTGGGGTGTGGGGGGATAATTTTTACATATTATCGAATTTCTCGCCGGACCGGACGTCCCTGCCAAATTTGGTGACTTTTTGAGCATTTTTAGGGGGTCAAATTCAGGGGGAAAGTCGCGTAAGTAGAAAGAAAGAAACAAACAAACAAAGGAACAAACAATCGAGTAACAATAGGGTTTTCGCCCTGTTCCAGGGCTCAGGCCCTAATAATAATAATATAAGTAAAGTGAAGTAAAGGCCATAACTCTGGCATATATGATCCCAAGAGACCCAAACCTTTTGTGCTTGATAAGAGTACCACCCTGAACGCATACATGTGACAATACTGGATCTGAATCATGGCGCCACCTACCAGCAACAGGAAGTAACATGTTTTGCACTTTGACGCCCTGTAGGGAGCACGGTCATCAGACCCACCTCAAATTTACTCAGAATAGCCTCAAGACCTTGGAGATTATATGTTGTGAAGCTGGTGACTTTTCCATCAAAAGCTGTTGCCATGGCGATGCAGCAAATTTCGATGTCTTGCCATGAAATTTCAAACCATCCTAACTTGAGTCCACTTCTTCTGATCTTTTCCATATTTCAGATGCTTGTTAAGAATGCCAGTCTGAACACATGTTCCAGCTCATATTTAGCAAAAGTCATAGCACCACCTACTGGTAACAGGAAGTACCATGCGTCATAACTTTGTCTAATTACTCCTAGGAAATTTGGCCAATGCACCTAAAAGTAACTCAGCTAATAAAGAAGACCTTGTTGATGCTACATTTGGCAGGTCATGACCCAAAACCAAATGCTGTTACCATGGCGACACATCCTTTGCCATGACATACGATGCTGTTTTCGAGAGGGGATGGCTCTACAGTCACGACACACATGTCTAGAGTGATGTTAGCTAGAATCCAATGTCGTTCATTTGAATGGGCGTGGAAAAATGGCTCAACAGCAACCCCTTGAAAATTTCAAAGTTGAAGCCCCACCTACCAGATTAACATAGAAAAATGAAATTCACAAGACATGTATAATGTCAAGATGCACAAAAAAGCCTCCTGGAGCCATATCATAAGTCCTACAGGAAGTCCGCCATCTTGAAAAACCTGGTCAATTTTCGCCTTTTCTTGGCCATTTCACATTCTTTGTGTTTTAACAAACTCCTCCTACAGAATTCATCGTAAGGACTCCAAAATCAGTGTGTGTCATCTATACTAGTGTACGATCAAAAGTTATCAAAAGATTTAGTGTACATTGAAGTGCTTGGCCGTGGTGTGGCATTGAGTTTTGATGTTTCGTCATTACATAGGAAATTGCTATTGCTACATGGTGGGATCTGCCTGAAACTTTACAGGTTTGATAACAGTCCAGGCCTGAGCATGTCTACATTACAATATTCAACCAGTGATGCAAACTGGATCCATAGCGCCCCCATAACACAATACAGGAAAGCATCCCCAGCAGCAGGCAAACGAGTGGACAAAGGAAGTGATGTTTCTCTCCTTGCTCTGTCTGAAAGTAGCCCAACTGTGAAAACATCTATGTCTGTGACAAAGGCTCTTCGACTGTGCTGCACCTCAACGTGCACCGGGGTGCGAGGCCCGATCATTGCTGCTTGCAGCTTTAATTCTATTTTGGTATTTTTTGCATTAAGATTTGTTTTTCAATGTCAATCGATCTCCACCAAAGCATTAGCTGAAGTCAGCAGCAGCGTGTTGGGTTACTCAGGATCGACCTACTTTCTGGAGTAGTAAACTAGGCTTCATTAAATAGGATTACATAGGATTCTACTGGCGTGAGTGACTGTTTTCCAGGTATTAGTTTTACCCCAGTTTGCATCACAGAGATAACGTAAGCAAAAAAAAAAAGATTGAACTGCCTCACAAAATGAATTAATTTTATTTATATCCTTTATTTTGTTGGTAAATGTTGTATAATTGCAATATTACACTTGACTATTGATTTGTCATGTTATGTTTTTTCATTTTTTCATTTATTTGGGAAGGTGGTCCTCAGAATTTTTAAAAAAATCAGATGTGAACCTTAAGCTCTGACTGTTTTATTGAATAATCAATACATTTGTATGTTTTTGTTTATGTGAAATATGTAATCCTAATTAGATATTCACTCATTCATGTAATATAAAGTCATTTTAGGGATCAAACAGATTTTGCGGCTCTAGGTGGGTTTTATATGGTGAGAAATGGGCTAAAATGGCTGAAGCTTGCTGACCCCTTGTGTAGCAGAACCTAGAAAATGATGCAAGACAGGATTGAGCTGAGAGCTTGTTGAAAGCATTTTCCCACACCTGCACTGAGCTTGAGTTGAGCTTAATATTACCACATCAATCTGATCATCCACATCCACAGACATTAAATAAAATACAAAATTATGAACGCTAGATCCAGGAAAACATGTTAGATCAGATCATTTATTTTTGTTTACTTAGTTAATTAATTCAACGTTAATCTATTTAAAACAACAACAAAAAACAAGGTATGAACCAAACCATGGATTTGGAAAATTGTTATACCCCTAATAAATAAATAGTGGTATTTATGAATCCCAACCATGCCGTTTTCTCATGACATGGCTTGAGACAATGAGTGTTAGTGTTTTAAGTGCTTCTTTCATGGTGACTTGACTTGACTTGACTTAATTGACTTGTCTTGTTTGATGTTTAGCAGTGACTTGACTTTGCTTACTTGAGTCTGAACACAGTGACTTAGGATTTGATTCAGCTTTTAAGGTTAAGACTTGAGACTAGCTTGTGACTTGCACATGTGTACCTCTCACATCTGTTATTTGTGAACATGAACTACTTTCTCCCAAAGCCACAAACCAGAGGCATGAGACTCAAATTTCTGATGCCATCCAGAATGAAGTCTGGAGCTGCTTCATAGACAATGAATGTGAAACTAATTTCATAATCATTTTTTAAAATACCCAAGTAAGCTTTATTCTTGTCTTGCCTTTCATATCTGAAAAACAAGATGTACCTGTACATAACTGGTATATGACAATGTCCACAGTGAAACATTATAATGGACAATGATATTGAATGGGATAAATTACTGCATTTTACTGAGTTCATTTTGTTGAGTTTCTCTCCTCTCTTCTGTTTCACCACAGGCGGGGCTGAGCGATCCTTGGAGGAGAGACTTCAGTGAAGCATGTGAAGTACTTGAGTTGATAACAACTACAGTCATTGCATTACTGCAATAAAATCTGTGAGTCAAAGGCCAATAAGAGTAATTTAATCCATGCAAAAGATGGATGGACAATATTGGGGGCTTTTAAAACAATATGGAAGAGATTCAATGGTAACTAACTCGCTGAGAGAACGCCACTCTGAACAGGAGCTGGAGTACAATCCAGGACCGGGCACCCAAACACACACACTTGTCTCTCTGAGCCTAACTAACCAAGAGAATGGCGTTCTGACAGTTTCAGAACCGGAGCCGGTGTAAAAAGCATGAGCAGGTGACCAAACACAAACACTTGTCTCTCTCTGAGCCTAACTAATGTACTAAGAGACGCCGTTCTGACAGTTTCAGAACAGGAGCCAGTGTAAAATGCAGGTGCAGACAACCAAACACATACGCTTGTCTCTTTGAGCCTAACTAACTCGCAGAAAGAACGCAGTTTTGTTTCAGAAAAGGACCCCATGTAAAACGCAAGGGTTGTGACCCAAACACATACGCTTGTCTCTCTGAGTCTTACTAATTCACAGAGAGGATGCTGTTCTGACAGTTTCAGAACATGAGCCAGTGTAAAAAGCAAGGGTTGTGACCCAAACACATACGCTTGTCTCTCTGAGCCTTACTAATTCATAAAGAGCACGCGTTCTGACAGTTCCAATACCGGAGCCGGTGTAAAAAGTATGAGCAGGCGACCAAACACATACGCTTGTCTCTCTGAGCCTAACTAATTGGCTAAGAGAATGTCGTTCTGACAGTTTCAGAACAGGAGCAGGTATAAAACGCAGGTGCGGACAACCAAACACATACGCTTGTCTCTCTGAGCCTGACTAACTCAAGACACAAGCTTTTAATTACACACACTTCTCTTTTTGCTTGTTTAGATCATATCTCACTATGGAAATGCTGTTCTTACTGTTATATAAGATATTCTGATATAAAAAGAAGAAAATGTTATAAAAAGACAAATACTTTATTTTTGAGTTAAACTCACTCAGAACAGTTGTTTCTGACAGGTTTAGAAGACAAATAGACAAATGAAGAAGAAACAAGCTTCTCATTACACACACTTCTCTTTTTGAGTTTTTAAGCATAACTCACTTGGAAATGGGTATTCTGAATGTTTTATGTGAGATTCTGATTCTGAAAAAGAAAAAGTTATAAAAAGACATACTTTATTTATGAGTCTAACTCACCCAGAACATACGTTTCTGAGTGTTTAGACGGCGAAAAGATATAAATAAGCAAGAAACATGCTTTTAATTACACACACTTCTCTTTTTACCTGTTTTGATCATTACTCGCTTGGAAATGGTTATTCTGAACGTTTCATAAGAATTTCTGATTAAAGAAAAGGAGAAAAAGTTATGAAGAAAATACACATACTTCAAGATTTTATGTGAGCCTCCAATGATATCCATCCAAACATCATATTAAAAGTATACCATTATATATATAATGGATCAATTCAGCGGTTGAAATTTTGGGGCCTTTATGTCACAACGTCATAAAGGCCCCAAAGGCGTCCCGCCCTGAACGCATACATGTGACAATACCGGATCTGAATCATCTGAATCAATGGAGTTTTTTTTAAATAATATTCCCTAAAGGAAGCATATATATAGTGAATAGTATAGGTCCCAGAACAGAACCTTGTGGATCTGCGTGTCTAACTTTTGCTTTTATGGAGGATTCATCATTAACATGAACAAACTGAAATCAATCTGAATCTGATGATTTCAACCAGCATAATGCAGTTCCTTTAATGCCAGTGAAATGTTGCAGTCTCTGTGGCAGGATTTGATGGTCAACAGTGTCAAATGCGGCACTAAGATCTAACAAGACAAGTACGGAGACAAGTCCTTTGTCTGATGCAGTCAGGAGGTCGTTTGTGACTTTAACCAGTGCAGTCTCTGTGCTATGATGCGCTCTAAATCCAGACTGAAAAACCTAAAATAAATTATTGTTAGCTAGAAAATCACATAACTGATTAGCGACTGCTTTCTCAAGGATCTTAGACAGAAAAAGAAGGTTAGATGTGGGTCTATAGTTGGCTAAGATGTCAGAATTGAGAGTAGGCTTCTTAAGGAGGGGTTTAATTACATCTACTTTAAAGGACTGCGGTACATAGCCAGTTACCAAAGACATATTGATTATGGAGGGAGGTGCTAATTAGGGGGTAAAACATCCTTAAGCAGTTTAGTTGGGATGGGATCTAACAGACAAGTCGAAGATTTTGATGAAGAAGTCATAGAAGTTAATTCAGAAAGGTCAATCTGAGAGAAACAGTCCAAACTCAAATCAGGTTTTGTGGCTGTTTCTAGGGAACTTGATAAATCTGTGCATGTTGAGAGGAGAAACTGTTGAATTTCATCTCTAATTGTTAGAATTTTATCATTAAAAATGCTCATGAAGTCATTACTACTGAGAGCCATTGGAATACTCGGATCAATAGAGTTATGACTCTTTGTCAGCCTGGCCAAGGTGCTGAAAAGAAACCTAGGGCTGTTTTTATTTTCCTCAATTAATGCGGAGTAATAGGCAGCTCTGGCATTACAGAGGGCCTTCTTATAAGTTTTAAGATTTTCAAGCCAGACTATGCAAGATTCTTCTAATTTAGTGGAACGCCAAATCCTTTCAGATTTACGAGATAATTGGTTTAATTTGCAGGTTTCAGAGTGATACCACAGAGCTAATCTCTTATATGCTTTATTATCTTTCTTTTTATAGGAGCAATGGAGTCGAGCGTTTGCTGTAGAGCACCTGCAGCACTGTCAACAAAATTATCAATTTGGGAAGGACTAAAGTTATCTTAAGAGTCCTCTGCAGTATTGATAAAAGGAATTGAATTCAGAATTAATGGAATTGTTTCCTTAAATTTATCATTATCGGCGTCCACATGAATATTAAAGTCACCTACTATAATTACTTTATCTGTACTGAAGACTAAGTTTGACAAAAACTCTGAGAATGAGTGTGTATTTTTGCCAAAACAATGTCGGACTCCATAGTTTTCTCTGGACCCCTGCCTAATCTGACCAGTGATGACATGTATAGCCGCATGTCACAGTTTAACCGCTGGCTGTCGAGGTGGTGTCCAGCAAACAATGTGGGCTTCATAGATAATTGGCAGACTTTCTGGGGAAAACCTGGTCTGATTAGGAGAGACGGCATACATCCCACTTTGGATGGAGCTGCTCTCATATAAAAAAATATGGCTGAATTTATAGCTAGACCAAAACCATGACAACCCAGAGTTGAGACCAGGAGGCAGAGTTGCAGTCTTACACGCTTCTCTGCGCTTCTATTAGAGCAGTTACCCGCCCTATGAACCACATAGAGACTGTGTCTGTCCCCCAACCATTTAAATCAATTAAATCGAAAATTAATAACAGACGAATCAATCATAAAAATCTAAAAAAAAATTAACATTAAGTCTGAAACTGTTCAGCAAAATAAAAAAAATAAATGCAGTCTCTTAAACATTAGATCACTACCTTTTTAGTAAATGAGCTAATCTCAGATCAGCATATTGACCTATTTTGTCTTACTGAAACCTGGCTATGTCATGAGGAATATGTTAGCCTTAATGAATCCACTCCTCCCAGTCATTAATACTCACATTCCAAGATACTGGCCGAGGAGGTGGAGTTGCAGCCATTTTCAATTCCAGCCTTATTGTCAGCCCTAGACCTAAATTTAAATTTCATTATAATTCTTTTGAAGCCTTGTTCTTTATATTTCCCATCCAACCTGGAAAACTGTACAGCCAGCTCTATTTGTTATAGTGTATCGTCCTCCTGGCCTGTACTCTGAATTATTATTCTCAGAGTTTCTATCAAACTTAGTCCTCAGTACAGATGAAGTAATTACAGCAGGTGACTTTAATATTCATGTGGATGTCGATAATGATAGTCTTAGCACTGCCTTTATGTCATTATTAGACTCAATTGGCTTCTCTCAGTGTGTAAATAAACCCACTCACTGTCATAATCACACCCTGATCTTGAGCTGACTTATGGCATAGAAATTGAACATTTGATAGTTTTTCCTCAAATTCCCATTTTATCAGACCACCATTTGATAACTTTTGAATTTTTATTGGTAGATTACACACCATTAGACAAAAATGTCTTCACTAGATGTCTTACTGATAGTGCTGTAGCCAAATTTAAGGAAACAATTCTATTAGTGTTGAATTCAGTTCCTTTTATCAATACCTCAGAGGACTCTTATGATCATTTTAGTCCTTCCCAAATTGATAATTTTGTTGACAGTGCTGCAGGTGCTCTACAGCAAATGCTCGACTTCATTGCTCCTTTAAAGAGAAATATAATTAACCATAAGAGATTAGCTCCTCACTTATAAGAAGGCCCTCTGTAATGCCAGAGCCGTCTATTACTCAACATTAATTGAGGAAAATAAAAACAGCCCTAGGTTTCTTTTCAGCACCTTGGCCAGGCTGACAAAGAGTCATAACTCTATTGATCCGAGTATTCCAATGGCTCTCAGTAATAATGACTTCATGAGCTTTTTTAATGATAAAATTCCAACAATTAGAGATAAAATTCAACAGTCTCTACTCTCAACATGCACAGATTTATCAAATTCCCTAGAAACAGCCACAAAACCTGATTTAAGTGTCACCAACAACTCAAAAATTACTTTACCACTTATTAAGAAAAAGACTCAAAAGAATACACTGGAAGCTAAAAGAGTTCAAATGTGAATAGATTTACTGTGCATCAAAGTGAAAATACAGAGTAAACCGAGGCTTTGACCTAGGACAAATAACCTGACAATAAATCATAAAACATTAAAATTTATACCCCCAAAATTCCTCCTAATGTGGAGTCTCTCATTACACCCCACCTTTCATGATTATTACATTTTGATAATATCCCAAATGTGACTCAGCAACAGAAAACAATGGTGTCTCACACCTCTGCAACATTTATCAGTTGAACTTGGACTCTCCAGCATTTCTCACAATACACACAGTCTAATGGCCTTCACTTCTGCTGATTCTCCCTTCAGTATTGCCTTGAGAAATGGCTGTGGGTGTAAATGTTTCACTTTCATTATTACCATTATAATCCCAGAAAGATAGTTTTCCACCACATTCCCCCCTTTGCAACTTAACAGCCAAAATATCTTTTCTACCCACAATGATGGAGCTAGTCATACCTCAGAGCAACAAGGCTCCAATGGTGAGATGACCATAAACCTGGCTATCATCCAGAGTGGGTCCTGACATTGCAGTGCATGGCTCAGAAAACCTCTCCTCCCTGTTTGGCGGGGAGGGAGTAAAAGCTGCACCACGCCTACGCCTAGAACAAAATTGTGAGAGCAAACCTCTGCTTAGCTGTATGAGGGAAATATTACACAAGTCAGTGTCCAACTACTTCAGTGATTTGACATACACCTATCTTAAAATGATTTACAGTACACAACTATAACATAATATAATATCATAATAAATGATTGAAATTGTTACCCTTAGCTGGTGATTAACATATGATGTGATGCTAGCATTGATTCAAGTGAAAACTTATAACATTCTGTAACTTAAGGTTACTCAATATTGCAGAATATGCAAGCCTGAAGACCTGGTTAATAGCAAGCAAAATCATACTATTACATCTTAACAAATCAATACTCATAATAATAAAAGAAACACGTAAATGGACCATACTTGTATAGCGCTTTTCTAGTCTTCAGACTACTCAAAGCGCTTTCACACTATGAATCACATTCACCCATTCACATGCTGAATGGGTACAGAGGCTACCATGCAAGGTCCCAACCTGCCCATCAGAGGAAACTAACCATTCGTACACATTCACACTCTGATGGTTAAGCCATCAGGAGCAATTTGGGGTTAAGTGTCTTGTCCAAGGACACATCGACATGCGGACAGGAAGAGCCGGGAATCGAACCACCAATCTTCTGATTAGAGAACGACCCGCTCTACCTCCTGAGCCACAGCCGTACAATCTAATGGGTCAAGCCTTGGTTCAATATAAATGTGACCATAAACTTAATCAAAAAATCATGAAGTGCAAAGTGAATTGATTAGCAACATACATAATAAACTTTGATATAAATGTGCCTTCTTTTCTCAATTCCCCTGTGGTGTTATCAACACCCCCACATCACACACTGACTCTCAAAACACCAGGCAACTGCAGTGCTGATTCAGGGTGACGGGTAACTGTAGTGGCACATCTTCTTCGCAAGTTGTGGCATATCCTCTATGCAAGTTGTGGCACATGCTCTTTAGAAGCCAACCACCCTTTCCTATGGTGGTGGCACATCCTCGTTTGGGCCTGCTTGCACAGGTGTTGCGTAGTTATCCATAACCATGCCTATGCCTGGCATTACATGTGACAGAAGATACGTCTTCCTTCCGGGGACCTGCTCTCCCTGGTTGTTGGGTACTGGCTCCAGCCAGTATGTTGGAGGGGCGTTGGAATGTATGGAATCTGTTGCAACACCCAGTTGTCGATCCAGTGGTTGCTCCTCCACACCTCTGTCCTGGGGACACTGGGGATTTGTACGGTTAATGCGACAACAGTTATTACATGTACAGTAAACTTCTATCTGTCTCTGACCATGGGTCATCAATGTTGTATACCGTATCGTGATTAGATACCGGCCTCTGAGCTTGCTATATTCAGTTGCTAATTTGCTGCTGTACGCTCTACTACTTTACTACCATATCTAGCTAAACTATCATAAGTGCTGAAAAGTATCGCAGGTCCTAGTCTCAATGTAATTACTTCTTTGGCTGCAAGTGTCTCTAATGGAACACACCAACCATCGTAAACTTGAATCCTGTGTCAGGTATATACAGTTATGTTCATAATAATAGCAGTGTGTTTAAAAAGGTGAGTAAACCTCAAAATTCTTCAAATAAATTGTATTTTAATGAACACAAATGCATTGGGGACACTGCACATTCTATTTCAAAGCCAGAAAATTGGAAAAAAGTAATTGAATTTGATAATATTTTACAGAAAGTCAAGAAATATAAAACAAAAAAATAGCAGTGTTGACATCTTTCTTTACAAAACTCAAAAATGTACTGTATAAACTAAGAAAGGCTTGAAGATTCAACTTTCCTGAGAATCATAAACTAATATTTAGTTGCATAACCACGGTTTCTGATAACTGCTTCATATCTGTGGCACATGGAGTCGACCAACTTCTGGCACCGGTCAACAGGTATTGCAGCCCAGGACAATTGTACTACGTTCCACAATTCCTCTGTATTTCTTGGTTTTGCCTCATAAACAGCATTTTTTATGTCAGCCCACAAGTTTTCAATGGGATTAAGGTCCGGGGATTGTGCTGGCCACTCCATTACTTGAATTCTGTTTGTCTAGAACCACCACCTTGCTGGTGTGTTTGGGGTCATTGTCTTGTTGAAACACCCACTTCAAGGGCCTTTCCTCTTCAGCATACGGCAACATGACTTCTTCCAATATTCTGATGTGCTCAAACTGATCCATGATCCCTGGTATGCGATAAATAGGACCAACACCATAGTACGAGAAACATCCCCATATCATAATGCTTGCACCACCATGCTTCACCGTCTTCACTGTGTACTGTGGCTTGAATTCAGTGTTTGCAGGATGTCTGACAAACTGTCTGTGGCCCTTAGACCCAAAAGAACAATCTTACTCTCATCAGTCCACAAAATATTACGCCATTTCTTTTTAGGCCAGTCAATGTGTTCTTTAGCAAATTGTAACCGCTTCAGCACATGTCTTTTTTTTAACAATGGGACTTTGCGGGGGCTTCTTGCTGGTAGATTGGCTTCACATAGACGTCGTCTGATTGTTACAGTGCTCACAGGCAATCTTAGCTCTTCTTTGATCCTCCTGGAGCTGATCATTGGCTGAGCCTTTGCCATTTTGGTTATTCTCCGATCCATTTGAATAGTAGTTTTTCTTTTTCTTCCTCGCCTTTCTGGTTTTGGCTGCCATTTTAAAGCATTTGATATCATTTTAGCTGGACAGCCTATCATTTTCTGCACTTCTTTATAGGTTTTCCCCTCTTTTATTAATTTCTTAATCAAAGAACACTCTTCTTCTGAACAGTGTCTTGAACAACCCATTTTACTCTGTTTTTCAAGGACAAATGCACAGTTGCCTTGATCCTTAAATAAGGGCCACCTGTTTAACACCTTTTTTTTCACATAATCAATGACATCACTAATTGAACTCAGCACTGCTATTTTTTTGAACACGCCCCTTTTAGTAAATGATTCAGTTTCAAGGAATCAGCAGCATGCACGTCATGCCTGTTGGGTCTGTTGGTTTTCTATACCTTTACTAAACCTTCTAGAAACTTACTTGCAGTGTAGAAGTTGAAATTCTAACAAAAACTGATTTATCTTGCTAGTGATGTAGGACTGCTATTATTTTGAACACAACTGTACCTGTAATAGTAGTAAATAGTAAAAGTAATAAAGAAGCTGGAGGTTGCTTTTTCAAGAGATAACCCTCCAGACAAAGTAAATGTTGTAGTTTTCCAAGATTTACACTGCATGTTTGCTAGGTGGACTTTATAAGGAGTTCTAGGGTGTCCTAGCAGTGGATAATCTTTTGACTGAGCTGAGGCCCTAGTTAATCTGTGTATAGTGCATGATTGTGATATTTGTATGGGCCCGTAGGGTAAATTGTCTTACAGTGGTTGGAGATTCTCAGAGCACTGCTTCTCTTTGGGTTTCTTTTTTCTGCGTGGGGCCATATGAGTCCTAGTCAGTTGTTGTCATCTACTGCACCTACAAAAATACAAACACATCATTTATTCACAGAGTCAAAGTCATGTTACCACTTTTAGTCCTGTCTAACATCTTTCCAATCTTTTTGTTGTATAGTTATGGTGAGAGCTCGCCCTCGTCCAATCAACAAGTTACTTTGAAATGGGAACCATATTCTGCACTTGCCTTTATGTTGTGCGTACTTTTCTCTGCATCGTTGCCCTGTCTCGTCAATGTGTTTTCTCCCCTTTAAGATTATTCCATCATTTGTGCAGAAGAGGGTCAAGCATCCTACTATTATTGTGACTATTTCCTGCTGTCTAGTCGTGGTCATAGATAGGCAAAAGGTTTTTCTTCTACAGCATCCCCTCTTTCCTTTGTAAATCTAATCAAAATACCAAGACATCTGTATTGTTGTCACTTCAGCAGTCAGTCCCTGTGGTAGTAGATAAGTGTGGGTTTCCCAGGAGCTACATGTTACATCTGCAACTCGTATCTCATATGGATGTGGCAAAATCAGATACCCTTCAGTTTGTATCAGGAGACCAGATATTCTGTGTTTGGTTTGGGAGTGAAAGATGGAGGGTTGATAGGGCAATCGATTTAGGACTGGTCGTAGTTCGTTATTGTATTTCCTTTTTGACTTGCTTTTTGATGGTTGTATTCTAGCCATGGTTATTGTGTTTAAGTAGTGATTTGCCAAATCGTCTTCTCCAAATTCTCATATTCGCAAATTTCTTTATCAGTGATTGCCATGCAGTTGTCTACATTATGTAACTGTCAGTCCAACCCTGTGTCTTCAAAATTACGTTCCCACACAACTAAATTGCATTCTCAATTACGTTTCTTGAAAACATATTTTGTCTGCGATTACGTTTGTTTGTAACGTATCATGAATAAGTTTCTAATCAACATATCTTTGCTCTCCTACAATGCTATTAGCTATTTTAATTCGAACAACCTTTCTCTACTTTAACATACATATATTGGTGACAGGCTTACACGTTTTTCTTAACAAACCTGGATATGTCCTTTTTCAACGTGACGGTACTCATTTTAATTAATGGATTGATTTATAATTGCTGTGCATCTTGTATCTCCACTGACATATGATGATTTGCGCATTATGACCGCTTCTTAAGTAACCGCCTGCCATTGCTGTGAAGAATAAAATGAGAGAAAGAAATGACAAACTCAAATTTTCTGGCCATTGTTGTCTAATCTCATAAGAATGGACTGAAAAAAGAAAGAAAGGGAATTCCCAGTGACGTCATGCGTAGTAAGGTCCCACAAAATGGGGACCTTCACAACACCCCCTTTTTTTCGTGTTATTTCGTCTTCTTCGTCGCTCTTTCAACAGACAGTGGATCGCTCAACGAACCAGGCAGACTAGTGACCCTACGTGTGTCTACAATGAAACGACATCTTCATTCTTGAAAACCCGAGGTTGCAAGTTGGCGGGTTTCAGTCCGCCAAAAGAGTAATTCGTAAATTGTTGGCTGGTTGAATGCTGGTAGCTGTGCGGGTCTCTCTCTCCTAATTCTCTGTGCCTGTGTTGATGCGCCTCAGGTAGGTTACTTCTCTCCTCCACTCCCTTAATCTTATCATTTAGCATAGCAATGCTAACTGTGTTTATTATTAGGGAATCCTCGCTAACTGGCCGAGTCTGCCGCTGGTGAAGGCCGACGTCACCACCAGCTGATCGGAGCTGCTGCTACTTTGTCTCCTGCTTTGCTTCCGGCTGTTTGTCTCTGGGTTTCGTCTCTGTCTGCTTTTGTTGCTGGTTGACTGTTGCTCGGCTGCTCACTGTTCCTTCGCCGCCGCTGCTGCGCTATCGCCGCAGTCTCGTTTGGTTCCTGGCGGTCTGTCGGCTGGTTGACTGCCTCTCTTTCCCGCTGTCACCGTGCTTGCTGCTGTCTACTGCATCGCTGGGGGCTTCCACGGTGGTACAGATAGGGTGGTGGTAGGCCACCCTGCCAGTGACTTTAAACACCGGGACTGTGTGTGGGATTAGCACTTTTTAAACATCATTTATCACATGAATGTGTGGAGTTACTCTTTTGTTTGGTTTGAATTATGTTTTAGTTTGAGTTATCTTTGTTTTTGAGTCACTCTTGTTTTGGTTTGAGTTATTCTTTTGTTTTGGTTTATCTTGGTTAAGTTGGTTTAGCCCTCTGGTTTCTTGTTTTTTTGTGGTTTAGATTTAATTTTATTTGTTTAGGGCTAAGGGATTTTGTTGTATTATCTACTTTCCAGTTTATTTAGTTTAAGTACATTTATTGTGAGTAGTTTCTTTTTTTTCTGTTGCATTGTCATATTACTTAATGGTAACTGTGTTTTTATTCCCTTTCAGTGGCTGCAGGCCAGTGGTGGTGTTGGTGACCTGAGTGGCGGTGACCCCTTTGGTGTGCTGTGGTTTTCCGGGATCGTGGGCTATTTTCACAAAGTATGTGTGACTGTCACGTGTGTCTGGGTGTTTAATTTAGTTATTCTTTTTTTTTGGTTTGTTTAGTTGATCCCCATTCCTCACAAACATCAAAACAACAATACTAGCAGCTTCCTGAGCCTGAATGACAGAATCCAAATCTCCTTCTGGTGGCTCTAGTTGGGCAATCAGAGCTGCCATAATTTGTGTTCTGACATGTGTCAGCTTTTCCATTGATGGGTCCTGTACTTTGCTGAGAGAACCTGTCAATCTGGACCCCGTGGCGGCTAATTTTGCCAATTCGTCGGCATAGTTATTCCCTTTTGCCAACAGGGCATTGGCATGTCATCATTTAACCGCATTATGCCATATCCTGCATGGCGACCCATTTCGTCTCCAAAGCAGAAATCATCAACGAACAAAGTTAGCTGTGCATCAATCGGTTCTTTATACATATCCTCCCATGCCCTCAGAAATGTGTCTGTCTCCTGTGTGCAATCATGTGGCTCACCCTCTGATGGCCATACCATCTTAGCTGCTGGGTTTATGGTGGTGCATCTTTGAATATCAAGCTGATAGTATCACTTCATACGCTGTCTTTCTCCCATGATTGAGCACAAATCTGATACTTGTCAATAATGCATGTAAATGATGAGAGGTGTAGAATGTTACTGGGTGTCTCATAGTTATAGTGCCGGCCTTCTCATATGCAAATGCTGCAGCAGCCAATCCCTGGTAGCAGGGTGGTAAGCCCTGCGCTACAGTGTCAAGTTTTGTACTATAATAGGCTAAAGGCTGTTTACCAGTTGGTGTGGTTTGCATCAGGACCGCATTAGCATATCTTTCTTTTTCTGCCACATAGCGCAAAAATGGCTTTGCATAATTTGGTGTACCCAATGCAGGTGCATTCTGTAGCTCAATTTTAATAGCACCTGTGGCTTCCTCTGTCCACACCAACTCAGCTGAACCATTATCTTGTTCAGTAGTTTTGATTATTGCTCAAAGTGGTGCTGTTTTCAATGCATAATCACAAATCCATTGTCTGCTGTATCCTGCCATACCCAAGAAAGAAAGCATCTGTGAAACTGTGCAAGGTTGGGGTGCTTTAGTCATGGCGTTAAGTTGTGATGAGGTGATACACCTCTTTTCTCCACACAGTTTCCTTCCAAGATACTCAACCTCCTGTTGACAAAGTTGTAGCTTATCTTTGTTAACTTTATGTCCTCCTTCAGCTAATGCTTTTAGCACTGCAACTGAGTCTTTTTCACATTGCTCCTTTGTGGCGCTATAGATGAGCAAATCATCCACATACTGAATTAGTGTACTTTCAATGTTTAGATGTTGCAAGTCTTGGAGCAGCACTCTGTTAAACACTGATGGGCTTTCACAGTAGCCTTGTGGCATTCTAGTATAGGTGTATTGTTCCCCTTGATATGTGAAAGCAAACAAATATCTTGAGTCAGGGTGTAATGGAACACTAAAAAATGCTCAACACAAATCAATGACTGTATACCACTTTGCATCTGGAGGGATGTTTGACAACAATGTATGTGGATCAGGTACAGCAGCTATTTCTGCATTAACCGCTGCATTGACAATTCTCAGATCATGCACTAGCCTGTAATCTGGAGAATGCGTTTTTTTGCTTGGAAAGACTGGAGAGTTACATGGACTTCTGGTTTCAACCACAACTCCTGCTTTAACCAGCCCTTCAATTGTGGGTTTAGGATATTGTTTTTGATAAGGCAGTTTAGCATGTGATCTTACTGAGATTTTTACTGGTTGTGCTGACGTCACTAACCCCACATCTGTTTTATGTTTTGACCATAGACAATCTGGTATCTGCTGTAGCAACTGCTGTCGCTCTTTATCATGCAATGCTGACATGATAGGTCTGTCACATAATAACAGACTACCAGCTACACCCTGCTCTCCTGTTTTGTGTGAGATTCTGAGGAACTGTTTGTCCATGAGTATCAAACTTCATTGTTCAGTGCAATGGCAGTGGTGATTGTGATGGCTGTGCTTTAAACTGTGCTTGAATCCATGGTTTCCACTACTCCCACTGTTGCTTCAACATTGAGTGTTGAGGGTTCAGGGTTATCCAGTAAACCACTGGTTGTAGACAGCCAGACAAGTCTGCACATCCATTTTGATGACATTCATCAAGTACTGGCATCATCAGTCCCTGGGTCGAGGTTGTCAGTTCAGGTTGGTCACCTGATTGTCCAGGAAATGCAAGATGAGCACAGTCAGCAGTGCACATGATTTTAGCTCCCAATGTACACAGTATGTCTTGCCCCATTAGGTTAATGGGTGTGTCTGCTGAAAACAATAATGGTGCAATTACTCTTTTACCACCAATTAACATAGGTACAGGCTCTGTTAGGGGTATCGCTTGTCTTTTCCCAGAGAAGCCAACAGTCCTAATTGAGGACTGTGAAAAGGGAAGATTAGAGCCTTCCCTTCCTATACAGGAATAGGTTGCACCTGTGTCTACCATGAATGTATGTTTTTTTTTTTTTCCCCTCATCGATGACTACTGGTATGGTAGGTTCGTCATTAGGATGCTGAGAGATGATTGGCAGCATCCCACTCCCCCCTGGGCTCCTCTGGGCACACTTACTGTTAACAATTGGCTGGTCCAGTCCAGGGATTGATTGGACAATCCCTGCATCTGTGTCCCATCCGATCACATCTTAAACATTTCTGTTGTTCTGGTGGCACCCAAGGTGGTCCAGTGTATGTGCTCTGCCTCTTCCTCCCCTCATGGGGCCTTGACTTCCTCTTGTTGCTTGTTCTCCACAGCCTTGTGGTTGCTGTTGTTGTCCGTAATAACCCCCTTGGAGCACCGGATAAGCTGCACCAGGATGATTGAGATACACATTTATTGTGTCGCTGGGCCAGCTGACTTTGGGCTGTAGGTTTGAGGTCGACCACCATAGCTGGATGCAGTTATTTGTGGTGCTGCTGTCTGCAAAGGCATTGTGTGGTTATAAGCTGGTTCTTCCATTTGTGGGAGTGTTGCTGCTGCAATTATAGGAACTTGGATTTTGCCTTTGTTCTTTTTCTTGTCGGTCAGCTCTCTCAATTGCAGCTGTGCTAACTTCTGAGATAGTTATCTGCTCTGTTCTTGTTGCTGCTTGTTCTCCTTTCTTTACTGTGTACTCTGAGTTCTCCCACTACACTACTACTCTGAGACCCACTACAGAGTCTAAGCACTTTGCACCTCCAGAGGCAAAGCCTTTTTTACTCCCAGTTTCATCTCTCCATTTTCGTTGGAAGTTGCGCAGGAACTTGGCTGGGCATTCTTTATCCTCCAGCTTTTCTCCTTCCAGTCTTGAGGCATCCATCTTCTCTGGGAATTGCTTCCTGACTTCTTTCCACACATCACTCCTCCAGTGTCCAAAAGGCAGGCTATCTCCCATATTGCCGTTAGCCACTGCCTGCATTTTTGCTGCTCTGAAAATGTCTTCTGTGACATGCTTTCCCACCACTTGCATTAACAGAGCCTTGATATCCCCCAGAGCTAGCTTTTGCCCTGCTGTGCTCTCTTCCAGTACCAAAATCCATTTATTAGCACCATCAGTGAGTTCTGGCAGTCTTTCTGCTAGTCCCACCATATCCATAAACGTCCATGCCACGTAATGATCAATGCCGTGCCTCACTATCAGGGGCATCTGGCGTGCGCTAGACGTCCCTTCACCTTCAGGATATTCATCCAGATCATACAGACCCTGTCGTCTGGTTGATTGATCCATGTCTTGGTCCTCTTCCAATTCACTTAATCTCTGTTGCCTTGTTCGTTCACCTGTAGTCTGACTTCTTGTTCTTCCTTTATACACACTGCAACTTTCTGGCAGCCAGTCTTCACACCTCTGCAGTTCTTGCATTTGCGTGTGTGTCACCACAGCCCTCATACTTGGGAATTTCACCCAAAGAATTATTTGTTATCATCGATAGGACACAGGTTTGCTTACTGAAGGCAAGAGACGACGTAGTTCCAAGTACTTGCGAAAATAGCACACTTTAATTATACAGATATTTTAAAATGCCACATTCCCACCAAAAGAAAGAAAAAGAAAGAAACTAAATCAAGGACTGAGGCCTAGAGGTGAAACAGGTGTTTGTGAGGGATGGGGATCAACTAAACAAACCAAAAAAAAGAATAACTAAATTAAACACCCAGACACACGTGACAGTCACACACACACACACACACACTTTGTGAAATTGCCCACGATCCTGGAAAACCGCAACACACAAAAAGGGGTCACTGCCACTCAGGTCACCAACACCACCACCAGCCTGTAGCCACTGAAACGGGATAAAAACAGAGTTACCATAAAGTAATATGGAAATACAACAGAAAAAGAAACTCAATAAATGTACTTAAACTAAATAAACTAAAACAAATAATACAACAAAATCCCTGAGCCCCAAACAAATAAGTAATAGAATTAAATCAAAACCAGAAAAATACAAAACAAAAAGAAACCAGAGGGCTAAACCAAATTAACCAAGATAAACCAAAACAAAAGACTAACTAACTTAAACTAAAACATAATTCAAACTAATCAAACGTAACTCAAACTAAACAAACATAATTCAAACCAAAAGAGTAACTCCACACATTCACGCGATAAATGATGTTTAAAAAGCTCTAATCCCACACACAGTCCCGCTGTTTAAAGTCACTGGCGGATGGTCTACCACCACCCTATCTGTACCACCGTGGAAGCCCCCAGCGATGCAGCAGACAGCAGCAAGCACGGTGACAGCAGGAAAGAGAGGCAGCCAACCAGCCGGCAGACCGCCAGGGACCAAACGAGACTGCGGCGATAGCACAGCAGCAGCGGGTGCACGCTACACACACACAAAACGCCAGCGTAGAGACAGTGAGCAGCCGCGCAGCAGTCAACCAGCGACAAAAAGCAGACGGAAACAAAGCAGGAGACAAAGCAGCAGCAGCAGCTCCGATCAGCTGGCGGTGACGTCGGTCTTCACCAGCGGCAGACTCGGCCAGTTAGCGAGGGTTCCCTAATAACAGTTAGCATTGCTACGCTAAATGATAAGATTAAGGGAGTGGAGGAGAGAGGTAACCTACCTGAAGCGCGTCAAACACAGGCACAGAGAGTTAGGAGAGAGAGACCCGCACAGCTACCAGCATTCATTCATCCAGGACACTCACGGCCAGGCAAACCCTTGGAGCAAAGCAGTGTTGCATGATTCAAACTTCAAACTTCCGAACCGGAAGTGAAGCAACGGAGAGGCGCAGGAAGAGGCGGGAGAGGACTGCCACCTTTAAAGCAGGACCAATGACCGCTGCCAGGTGTAGCCAATTACCCACAGCGCCCTCTATACTGCTACAGCCGCTTCATGTCTTTCTTTTTCCATTTAGTTGATCTCCTTCTGCATCAGTTTTATCAGCATCAGTGTCACAACTTGTTTCACTGTCCACGCTGTCACTATTCTCCAATTCAATGAGGTGTTGAGGCTTCTTATCCTTCTTCTTCATTTCATTTGCTTTGGGATAGGTGTGTGTGTTGTTCCAATATTGTCTGCTTTCTTCTTCTCTATTTTTCTTTCTTCCCGTTCTCTTGAATCACACCATCTTCTTGTCGCTTGACTTTCCACTTCTATGGCTTCATTTAGCAATGCTGCATAAGATGTTGAAGAAGTCTGTAACTTTCCGGTTGTTGTTTCTGTAGTTGCATGAATTGTTTGTGGTGTTTGTTGTCGGCTGGCATACAATGGTGGTTGGGATGCTATTGGCGACCCCTGTTGGCTGCCTGTGGGAGGCTCTTCACCGTTAGTCATTGTTATCTTTATCTTCCCAGTTAGTTCCCTTTGAATATCTAGTGTTCCCTCCACATTATCTGCTATTTCTCCCACTACATACTGTCCTGCATTACCTGAATATGGGGGAGGATCCTTAGTTGGTGGGCCTGCTTGCATCGCTCCTGTGTTTTCATTATTTTAAACTTTGTCAATCACCTCAGTTTTTACTATATCCCTTAATTTTTTAACTGACTGTCTGTATGTTTTTCCCTCTTGAACAAACCGTCCCAAAACCTCTCTCTCTTTTTGTCTTTTCCCCACTCTTGTGTTGCTAGTGTCAGAAGCTTTATGGTGTTTAATGTTAGCACCTACCTCATCACAGCAGGCAATGTCAAATGTACCCTCCACTGGCCATTGCTGGCCTGGAACTGTTCTTTTATTCCATTTTTTCATGCATTGTAATATTAGCTTTTTCTGCTCCGGATGTCTTTTAATTATCAGTTTAGCTGGTGTGGTTGATTCTTTTTCAGCATTTTTTCTTCCCATTTTGCTTACACCTGTCTCCATATAACTTTATCTTGCACTGATTTAGTTTTATTTTGCTAATTTCTAGCTCCTTGTTTAACACTTTTATCCCAATCAGAATATTATTTATTTAATTATTTATTTTCTTTATTTACTTATTCATTTACAATCTTTGTCAACAGTTATAGCAACTCTCTTGAAAAATCAAAGTCAAACAACAATCTTTGTCAACAGTTATAGAAACTCTTTCTCCTTAAGAAGCCTACACTTGATTCAGAAATCTTAGACTATAGACTCATATCTAATCTTCCTTTTCCTTTTCTAAGATCCTTGAGAAAGCAGTAGCTAATCAGTTATGTGATTTTCTAGATAACAATAACTTATTTGAGACTTTTCAATCTGGATTTAGAGCGCATCATAGCACAGTCACAAACGACTTCCTGATTGCATCTGACAAAGGTCTTGTCTCTGTACTTGTTTTGTTAGATCTTAGTGCCGCATTTGACACAAATCCTGTTACAGAGACTGGAACATTTCATTGGCATTAAAGGTACTGCATTATGCTGGTTTGAATCCTATTTATCAAATCGATTTCAGTTTGTTCATGTTAATGATGAATCCTCCATAAAAGCAAAAGTTAGACCCAGAGTTCCTCAAGGTTCTGTTCTGGGACCTTTACTATTCACTTTATATATGCTTCCTTTAGGGAATATTCATTGAATATTTTTCTCTCTCTTCCCCACACTCGCCAGATGAAGCCAGATGAATCCAATCAGTTATCTAGACTCCAAGTGTGCCTTAATGACATGAAGACCTGGATGACCTGCAATTTTCTGCTGCTAAACTCGGATAAAACTGAAGTTATTGTGCTTGGCCCTAAACACCTTAGAAACACATTATCTAATGAGTTATCTAATTTAGATGGCATTACCCTGGCCTCCAGCACCACCATAAGGAATCTGGGAGAGAGAAAGAGATCATATTTCCCCCATCTTATCTTCACTGCATTGGCTTCCTGTAAAATCCAGAATAGAATTTAAAATCCTTCTTCTTACTTATAAATCCCTTAATGGTCAGGCACCATCTTATCTGAAAGAACTCATAGTACCATATAATCCCACTAGAGCACTGCGCTCCCAGAATGCAGGTTTACTGGTGGTTCCTACAGTATTTAAAAGTAGAACGGGAGGCAGAACCTTCAGCTATCAGACTCCTCTCTTGTGGAACCATCTCCCAGATTCAGTCCAAAGGGCAGACACCCTCTCTATGTTTAAGAGTAGGCTTAAAACTTTCCTTTTTGATAAACTTTATAGTTAGGTCTAATCTGACTCGCCTTGGATCAGCCCTTGGTTATGCTGCTATAGGCCTAGACTGCCAGGGGACTTCCATTGATGCAGTGAGCTCCGCTCTCCTCTTCTCCATCTCTATGTATTTTATTACCACTAATGCATGTTACTAACTTTACTTCTTCCTCGGAGTTCTTTGTGCTTTCTGATCCACAGGAAGCTCCATAAACCATAGACCATGCTGGTGTGTTGGCGGTCAAAGCAGGTGGCCGTCCACCCAGAGCCGGGGTCTGCCTTAGGTTTCTTTCTTCTGGAGTTTTTCCTTCCTGCTGTCACCAAGTGCTTGCTCATGGGGGGAACTGTTGGGTTTCTCTCTCTGTAAATTAAAGAGCATGGTCTAGACCTGCTCCATGTAAAAGTGCACTGAGATGACTTGGCACTATATAAATAAAATTGAATTGAATTGAATTTGTCTCATTTCAGCACAACTCGATTGGAAAGGGCTGGTCTGGCTTTGTAACAACCAAATCGGATAGAAAAGGCAAAAAACAGGAAGAATAACACACACACTTCCTTAATTGTCTTATTTCAGAACAATTCGATTGGAGAGGGCTGGTCTGGCTATTTTACAGCCGAATCTGAAAGAAAAGAAACACACACTTGTTTATTTGCCTTTTTTTGAGCACACTTTTTTCATTTTTCTAGAACATGCGCAGCAAGGAGTAGCATCAATGTCAATGTCAATGGGAAAAGAAATATTTACTCCAAAGAGGAACTTCTGTCGTTTAAAGTGAGCTGGTCTGGAGGATACCATCCAATTTCATCTGAGATAAAGAGGAGTTTTCGCAGTTCCTGTGCTGGTGCAAAGGTGACGGCCAGCAAATGGAGACATAAGCCCTTTCTGCCATCGGTCATCATGGGAAATGTCAACTCCCTGCCCAACTAAAGTGATGAACCAGAGATTTTGGTGAAGACTCAGAAAACATACCGTGAGTGCAGCCTCATTTGATTTACTGAAACCTTAAAACGTCTCTGATTCCTGTGTGGAACTACCTGGCTTCACTCTCATACGGATGGACACTAAAGAGACACTAAAGATAGTGAAAAGAAGAAAGGAGGAGGATTTACCTTATTTGTGAATCAGAGATGGTGCAATCCTTCACATATTATTGTCAAGAAGAAGATGTGCTGTCCAGATATTGAATTATTGGCAGTTGGTATGAAACCATACTATGTACCAAGAGAATTCAGAAGTTGCATGAGCAGCTGCAAGCTAAAGTTCCAGGATGATGAAACTGTTGCCAGGATACAGACTAAACATCCTGAGGCACTTGTATTAATATCTGGAGATTTCAACAATGTGAAACTGTCTTCCCACCTGACTGGATTTACACAGTTTGTTAATTGTCCTACCAGACAAAGTAAAACACTTGACCTGCTATATGCCAATGTCAAAGATGCTTACACCACTGGGCTGGTCAGATCACAACCTGTTTTTTCTACAGATCTACTACAAGGTCTGTGTGATGAGTCAGCCTACCACTAACATCAGTCAGGAAATGTGAGGCTCTAAAGGACTGCTTTGAATGCACAGATTGGAATGGGCTGCTGGAAACAGACAGGAACAGTATGGACATTGACAGTCAGGTTGACGGTTTTACTGAGTATATCAACTTCTTTTACTGAGTATTACAACAAAGACTGTATGATGTTTCCCCAATAACAAACCCTGGATCACAAGTGACATAAAAGCAATCCTCAACCAGAAAAAGGAAGCTCTTAGAGATGGTGACAAAGAACTGCTCAAACAGGTGCAACATGAGTTGATGAGATCTTCCTGGATTGAAGATGGCAAAGGTGGAATACAAAAAGAAAATTGAAAGAAATTTACAACACAGCAACATCCAGGAGTTGTGGAGGGGAATCAACACCATCGCTGGCTACAACAAAAAGAAAAGACAGCCAATAGTGAGTGATGTGGACAGAGCCAAGGAACTTAACCAGTTCTTACAGATTTGACACTTTGGTCACACCCACTTCCACTGCTGCTCCTTCTTCTCTTCATGGATGCATCTCCACTGTGGCTCCTTCCTCTCCTCCACATGTGTGTTTCTCCAACACAGCTCCTCCTCCTCCTCCTTCCCCCTCCTCCACCTACACATGTGTCCATCTCCACTGCTGCAGCTACTCCCATTGTCACACCTGTGTCTCCACCCTTGTCTGTCACTGAAATGGGAGTGAAGTTGGAGCTTGGGAAAACTTGCTCTGGGAAGGCAGCTGGCCCTAAAGACTGTGCTGCCCAACTGTGTCAACCTCCACAGAAGATCTTCAACCTGAGTCAGTCAGACAGTTGGGACGGGTCCCGGGTATATGGAAAACATCTTGTATTGTACTGGTACCAAAAATAAAATTTAAAGCTGAACTCAACGACTACAGATTGGTGGCCCTTACGTCACACATTATGAAAAGCCTGGAGCGTCTGCTTCTACATCTACTGAGGCTTGAGGTCAAAGATCAAACCTGAAACCTGAGGCATTGGAGTGGATGATACTGTCCTTTATATGCTCCACCTTGCCCTCTGTAATCTGGAGGAATCACGCACTTATGTAAGAATCATGTTCTTTGATTTTTCAAGTGCATTCAACTCCATCCAACCCATCATACTTAAAGACAAGCTCAGAGAGATGAGAGTGGATTCCTCTCTTGTTTCCTGGATCACAAATTACCTGACAGAAAGGCCACAGTTTGTCAGGTTGGGGAATTGTGTTTCTGGGACAGTAATGAGCAGCCTGGGGGCTTCACAGGGGACTGTACTGGCTCCATTCCTGTTCACATTGTATACCTCGGACTTCAAATACAACTCCGAATCCTGCCACATCCAGAAATACTCAGATGACACTGTTATTGTGGCATGCAGTCAGACTTTTTAACATGAATTGACACAAAGTGTTTTTTATTTTTGTTTTTTGTTTTTATTTTTATTTTTCTATTGAGCTAGTGACATTTTGAATTTCCCCGCGGGGATAAATAAAGTAACATCAATCAATCAATCAAGCAATCCATCAATCAATCAATGTATCAGGAATGGAAAGGAATCTGAATACAGGGATCTAATAACAGCCTTCAGTGACTGGAGTCAGCAAAACTGCCTTCAATTGTGTGTGTGGAAATGATGGCCATGTTCTATCACACGATGGTGGCCAGTGCACTCTTTTTTGCTGCAGTGTGCTGGGGAAGCAGCCTTACACACAAAAACACCAAGTGATTAGACAAGCTGGTCAAAAAAGCAGGCTTAGTGCTGTGTTTTTACATCTGATGTAAAAATATAGAGAAAGACTAGAAAATACAAGTACATGTACACCTGTCTTCTGGATGCACACTCTCACAATAAAGGCTTATTTCAGTGTTTAAGAACAGAATCTGGTGTAAAAGTACAGAGAATGGCAAGAAAATACACATGCATGTACACGTGTCTTCTTGAGGCACACTCTCACAGAAAAGGCTAATTTGAATGCTTTAGAACAGAATCTGATGTAAACAAAAAAACAAACAAAAAACAAACAAACACAGAGACAGGTTAGAATATACACTAGCATATACCCCTTTCTCCTGGATGCACACTCTCACAGAAAAGGCACACAAGTGTTTTAGAAAAGAATCTGATGTAGAAGCACAGAGACTGGCAAGAAAATACAAATGCATGTACATCTGTCGTCTGGATGCACACTCTCACAGAAAAGGCACATTTCTGTGTTTTAGAAAAGAATCTGATGTAAAAAGCACAGAGACTGGCAAGAAAATACAAATGCATGTACATCTGTCTTCTGGATGGACACTCTGACATTTGGTTTGATGTGCATCACAAACACTTGTCATTAATTAGGTGCTGGTGATAGAAGGAGTCCGTGCTGCAGAAAAGAAAGAAGTTTTGGAAAATAACAACAAGGATATTGCATCCAGGAACTTCTCTGTGTCCAGTTCAGACAGATAACCACTCTCTCACTTCAGGACATGGCCTTGCTGCTTGGAGAGAGTCCCAGGTCAACCTCATTTCATCTAATACGAGTTCTGAAGAGGAGAAGCCAAACCTGCAGGTGCTCAGTCCAGGCCATGATGGGACAGCTTATGCTCTAATACCATGGCCTCTGCTGGCCAGACAGCTGGTATTACGTTGTGGCCTGACTGTGCTGTTCATGGTTCTCATCCTTGTTGGTGCGATCTGGCTCACATTGTCTGACGTCTTCTTTCTTTCATGTCATAATGTCCATTTGTGGCTGTTGGTCATTTTGTGTATTTCTGATTAACCAGTCTATCATTAGCAGCAATGACAAACAAGCTAACTGTCCTGTTTCTTTCCATTTAATTTGTTGTTAATTTTATATTATCGATTAGAGGACTTCAGCAAGCACCCTCTGTCCCCCACCACCACTTCACACACACTGCTCTTTCTCCTCTTGTGCCGCAGGTGTCGCTGTTGAAGTATTTTAAACAGAATTTTAATTAAAAAAATTTCTTTATAAATAATATTGAGATTTGTAATGGTTCATTTCAACCAAATATTCTTTTTTATATTTTGATCTCCCTCTTGCCTCTTAAAAATAGAAAAGGATCAAGCTCCTCTGCCTCTATGGACCAGCCTCCACTGACACACATCCACACTGTCACATATATCACAATTGATTTGGTCTGTAATTGTGACTACACTGACTCTGCTCTGTTCAGTCAGTTAACATGAAGACTGATACAGAGCTTGGTCTATATGGGTGGCCTGATCTACAGATTTACAGGTGGAGACAATGGTGAGACTACATAGGAACACACAGTAAAGGAGGCAGGAAGAAGGCAAGAAGATCACACAAAAATGATTGATGGCCATTTTTTGGAGGCTTTCTGGCAGGATTGTGATTTCCAATGTCAGACAGACGTTCAGTGGTGACTCCTGAACTTTCTGCTGTGCTTCAGTCTACTCAGAGTTGTAATGAAAAGCATAAATAAATATTAATAATTTGTTCAACAAACAACTGAACTAACAGGGATGCTCAAAAAAGTTAACTTCATGAAAAAATATTAAAAGTGTAACACAAAGCTGAGCCAAGAAACAGACAATAAACATAAATACTAATAAACATTTATACATACATGCATATATACACACAGGATTAGATGACAACCTTAAATAACAGTGACAGTTTTGGTTACCTTGTTAACTTGCTTCCTTCCTTGTGAAATATCCTCACAGATGTGAAAATGTGTGTTTTAATCATTTAATGTATGTCAGGACCAGAATGTGTGTTCTGTTTGCTAAAATATTCCTCTTCATGTGACTTAAACTTCAAGGTTTCACAGTGTTCAGGTCGCTGGATTAAGGTGGTTCCCACCTATCACTATCAGGATCAGACGAGAACACAATATACTGTTTATCAGCTCTGCGCCCGTCAATCTGAACTGTACAAACAGTCACCACACTGTGTACACATCTGCTCTTTCAGGTTACACTTATTAAGGTTATTTCTATGATTCTCAGTTCAGCCTTGGTTCAGATTTTTATTAGATATGATTTCCTGTGACAAAAAATGACTGAGCACATGTTTATTTCATGTGAACCCCAACTTGGACTCAGATACTAATGCTTTAGATAATAACAATACATCAGTGCACAATAACTTGTGCACTGGAGGCTTCAGGTTTCCACATCACACTGTGGAAGTTTCATATTGGACTGTGATTGTGTGGTGGAAAATTAGGATTATAATAATAAAAATGAAGGTGAAACATTTGTATTTACAATAAGCATTTTTAGAAGTAAACACTGAAGGAATGGTTTAACAGAAGTCTAGGTAATACTAAAAAAGTGACTCAGCTAAAAACTCAAGGCCGTTAGAGTGTGGGAAAGTTAAAGAGTCCAAATTAGAATGGAAAAAAACTGCGAGCAGTATGACACTAAGGTTGTCTATGTTTGGATTACTTTTGGGTTAATATCAAAAATATGATCATCACAGAAGGTGTGGTGTAATATGAGACACCACATGAGGGGGTATAAAATGCATTGTTTGTGAGAATCTGCAGGTTTTTGCCCTTGGTCAAAGCCTCGGTTTACTCTGTATT
The DNA here is from genome assembly GCA_029490765.1 of Euthynnus affinis. Taxonomy (NCBI): domain Eukaryota; kingdom Metazoa; phylum Chordata; class Actinopteri; order Scombriformes; family Scombridae; genus Euthynnus; species Euthynnus affinis. The sequence goes on from CM055841.1 coordinate 2,672,030, forward strand.
TGCACTTTGATACACAGTAAATCTATTCACATTTAAACTCTTTTAGCTTCAGTGTATTCTTTCGAGTCTATTTCTCAATTAGTAATGAAATAAGTCTTTGAGTTATGGGAGAGTTGAAGTTCAAGGCCCAGCTGAAGATTTACCACGACAATTGGCGAGCGCAGCCAGGAGAGGAGTCAGGGACTCTGTGTCCGGACAGAACATCTACTGTTCAGAACCAACTGTGGCCACAATTTAAAGGTAAGCAGAGCCTTTTTATCAAATCTGCTAAAAAACGTTGCTTCTGACATTAGACTGTGTCTGCTCGGGCTGCGGGTTACCAACACTCTCCTCAAAAAACCTAGTCATATAAAAAAAAAAAAGAGAGAGAAATCACAACATCAAATTTATAAATTTAAATAAAAAAAAAAAAAAAAAAAAAAAAAAAGAGACAGTTGGATCAAGACGTGTTACGTTCAGCCATCCTGGTCATCCAAGAAAAAAAAAAAAAAAAAAAAACAAACTTGGATCTGGCAGATGGAGAGCCTAACAGACTAATGATCCAAAGGTCATAGGTCAAAGGTCAGAATCCCACGCATATATTCGTCCTGGACCATTCATTAAATTGAATCTGGTAGATCGAAATATCGTGGCATTTAACTGACTGTTTGACAGTAAGACAGTGTGACTGACACTGTGTTTTATTTTGGCCCAAATCGATTGAATTAAAAAATCGAAGCGTTGTGTAATTCTCACACAATTGGAAAGAAGAGTTCAAATGTGAAAAAAAAAAAAGTGCTTTATGTATGAGTGGGGCTTCACTAACACTTAGGTTTAGGCAGAATATGAGACTATGCTGTAAATAAGATACTAATAGAGTGCTATAGGTTATTATCTCTTTTGAAGTTATTATAAGTGAGTCTGGTTGGATTACGTCATACTAACTATGTGCAGAGTACACTTTTAGGTTGTTACTGCAACACCGTTTGGCTTTAGTTGCAGCCAGTTCTGATGATAAATTTGCAAATTCTGTTTGAATAAAGATAACTGCAACACCGTTTGGCCAGAGTTGCAGACCGTTTGGGCACAGATAAATTGCAACACCGTTTGGCTTGAGTTGCACCCCGTTTAGAGAAAAAGATAAATTTTAGGAAAATTGCCAAAAAGCAATTAAAAAGCGTACAATTCTGAGGTTCCGCTATTTTATGGGGCAGAATCCGGAAAAATTGATGAATACCGAGATACCGCCATTCTTTAGGGCAGCACCCAGACGTCTAAGATACCGCTGAAACAGGGCAGAATTCGGCTGAGTCCGCAATACCGCTGTTATCAGGGCTGAATCTAGACAAATGCTTCTTTAACAAAGAGTGAATGATGCTAAAAATACAGTGCACTGTTGTGTAATTTTGTAAATGTTCGAATGAGCGCTATTGTGAATAATAATGATCATTTTTTGTACATAATACATAAGACTCAAGTTTTCAAAGGCCTGTCTATTTGTTTGATAATATTGATCGTTTGCGTTGCAAGAGCGCTCCGGTTCAAGGTGTCTATATAATTCTTGAGATGATTAAGTATACAGCATAAGTTATGTGACAAGGCTGCATTAGTCTTCTTTGGTGTGAAGTAGTTAAAAAGAGAAGAACAGAGATCCTAATGAAGTGGTTGAGCTGTAGGTGTGCCAAAAATTGAGACACAGCACGGGAGTACAGCTGCAAACACTCTGTTCCTTTTTTCTTTCCCATCGCAGCTGTGTGAGCGCAACACATGAGAGTGTAGGCACATAACACATTGATACAGGAGCATTTTAACATACCTTTTCTCCTTGAAAAAAGAATACATATAAATAACAGAGGAGTGGAGTGTTGCTAAGGTGATAAATCTAATAATACTAATAAAATAAACTTAAGATTTTGATAAATCAAGAAGAGGTTTAAAAAATGAGGCTAAGGTTGATTTTTCACCTTAGAACAGTTTATGCATGATTGTGACTAGTTTAAGAACGTTAAAATTGATGATTAGGGTAATTCTGCTATGACCCAGAGAGAACGGCAGCTGTGCTTGTAAAGCTACTGAAAAGACAGCTGCTTGCCTCCGATTGCCAAGTTTTTTTTTATCACTGTTGGCAAAGACTGTTGTTTGGCCTTGGCATTCTAGGAGAGCTGCTCTTGCTGTAGACTGAGACCACAGTTTGTTTGTTGGAGTTTTCTAAGGAAGTTATTATGATTGTTGACAAAGAAAGTAAGTAAATACATAAGTAAATGAGATAAATACTTAAATAATATTCTAATAGGAATAAAATCATTAAACGAGGAGTTAGAAAAGAAAAAAAAAAAACTGAACTGAAAACTGAATTAGAACAAGATAAAGTGAAATGGAGTCGGGTGTGAGCAGAATGGGAATAAAGAAGGCTGAAAAAGAATCAATCACACCTGCTCAACTGATGATTAAAAGACATCCAGAGCAGAAAAAGCTAATACTAAAATGTATGAAAAAGTGGAATAAAAGAACAATCGCAGGCCAGCAATGGCCAGTTGTGGGTACATTTGACATTGCCTGCTGTGATGAGGTTGAGGCCTATATTAAACACCATAAAGCATATGACACCAGTAACACAAGAGTGGGGAAAAGACAGAAGGAGAGAGAGGTTTTGGGATGGTTTATTCAAGAGGGAAAGGCATACAGACAGTCAGTAAAAAAAATTAAGGGATATAATAAAAACTGAGGGGATTAACAAAGCTAAAAATAACGAAGAGACAGGTGTGATGCAAGCAGGCCCATCAACTAATGATCCTCCCCCATATACTGATAACGTAGGACAGTTCGTTGTGGGAGAAGTAGCAGATAGTGTAGAGGGATTACTAGACATCCATGGGGAGCTAGTCGGAAAGATAAAGATTACAATGACTAACAGTGAGGAACCCCCCACAGGTAGCCAGCAGGGGTCGCCAATAGCATCACAGCCAAAGTCACAAACTTCTCAAACATCCTATGCAACATTGCTCAACGAAGCAAGAGAAGTGGAAAGTCAAGCTACAAGAGGATGGTGTGATTCCAGAGAACAGGAACAAAGCATGACAGAGAAGAAAACAGGCAATATGGAAACAACACACACACTTATCCCCAAAGTGAACGGAAAAAAGAAGAAGGATAAAAAAGAGAAGCACCTCACTCAATCAGAGGATAGTGACAGCACAGACAGTGAGATAAGCTGTGACACTGGTGCTGATAACACTGAAGATTCAGAAGAAGTAAATACTGACTTTGAAGAGAGGCTGGTGGCTGGCATGATGAAGATAGAATCCAGAAAAAGAGCAAAACAAAGAAGACGAGAAAACAGAGAACGTAAGAAAGAAGAGCAATTTGAAAGTGGATTGAAGGAATCAAGAAAGTCTGGAGAGAGGGACAAAGAAGGGAAGAAAGAGTTTGAAGAGCAATTTGAAAGTAGATTTAAGGAATCAAGAAAGTCTGCTGAGAGGGACAGAGAAGGGAGGAAAGAGTGTGAAGAGCAATTTGAAAGTGGATTTAAGGAATCAGGAAAATCTGGAGAGAGGGATAGAGAAGGAAAGAAAGCTGCTGAAATCAAAGAAATAACCTTGAATATACGACAACGAAGGGCAGCACTGCAGAAGGAGATTAACAAAATGGAAAAAGAGAGACATGAAGCACACAAACGACTGCAAGAACTGCAAAAACATGAAGACTCAATGCCAGAAGGTTGCAGTGTGTATGCAGGAAGAACAAGAAGTCAGACTTCAGGTGAAAGAACGAAGCAACAGAGATTAAATGAAATGGAAGATGATCAGGACATTGATCAGCCTGCCAGACGACAGGGTCTATATGATTTGGATGAATATTCTGAAGGTGAAGGAACATCTAGTGCACGACAGATGCCCCTGATCGTGAGGCATGGCATTGATCACTATGTGCCATGGACATTTATGGATATGGTGGGGTTAGCAGAAAGACTGCCAGAACTCACTGATGGTGCTAATAAATGGATTTTGGCACTAGAAGAGAGCACAGCAGGGCATAAGTTAGCCCTGGGGGATATCAAGGCTCTGTTAATGCAAGTAGTGGGAAAGCATGTCACTGAAGACATATTCAGAGCAGCAAAACTGCAAGCAGTGGCTAACAGCAACACAGGAGACAGCTTGCCCTTTGGACACTGGAGAAGTGATGTGTGGAGAGACGTTAGGAAGCAATTCCCAGAAAAGATGGATGCTTCAAGACTGGAAGGGGAAAAGCTGAATGATAATAAATGTCCAGCCAAGTTTCTGCGCAACTTCCAACGAAAATGGAGAGATGAAACAGGAAGTGCATGGGATGCAAACACCACAACTAAGAACTTTTTCAAAATAATGGTAAAAAAGGCTTTGCCTCAGGAGGTGCAAAAACGTTTGGACTCTGTAGTGGGTCTGATGAAAATGGATTGGGAGCTGTACTCTGAGTACATCGTACATCATGTGGAGCAGTACAGAAAAGAGAACAAGCAGCAAGAAGAACAGAGCAAACAAGTGTCTCAGAAGTTAGCACAGCTGCAATTAGGAGAACTGACTGACAAGAAAAAGAACAAAAGCAAGATCCAAGCTCCAATAATTGCAGCTGCAACGTTTCCACATTCTGCAGAACCAGCTTATAACAATACGATGCCTTTGCAGACAACTACACCACAAGTTACTGCACCCAGCTATGATGGTCGACCTCAAACTTTCAGTCCACAGACAGCTGGCCCAGCAACACAATTGCCACCCATAAATGTGTATCTCAATCATCCTGGAGCAACTTATCCGGTACCCCAAAGTGGTTATAGCGGACAACAACAGCAACCACTAGGGCGTGGAGAACAAACAACAAGAGGAGGTCAAAGCCCTATGAGGGGAGGAAGAGGCAGAGCACGAGTCACATACACTGGGCTACCTTGGGTGCCACCAGAACAAATGAAATGTTTTGGATGTAATCAGATAGGACACAGACGCAGGGAGTGTCCAATCAGTCCCTGGACTGGTCCAGCCAATTATCAACAATAGGGATGCCCAGAGGAGCCCAGGGGGAATGGGATGCTGCCAGTAATTTCTCAGCATCCAAATGATGAACCAATCATTCCAGTAATTATCGATGAGAAAAAACATACATTCATGGTAGACACAGGTGCAACCTATTCCTGTATAGGAAGGGAAGGCTCTAATCTCCCCCTTTCACAGTCCTCAATTAGGACTATTGGCTTCTCTGGGAAAAGACAAGCGATACCCCTAACCGAGCCTGTACCTATGTTAATTAATGGCAAAAGAATAATTGCGCCACTATTGTTTTCAGCAGACACCCCCATTAACCTAATGGGACGAGACATACTGTGCACCTTGGGAGCTAAAATCATGTGCACTGCTGATGGTGTTCATCTTGCATTTCCGGGACAATCAGATGACCAACCTGAATTAACAACCTCAAACCAGGGATTGATGATGCCAATGCTTCACGATTGTCTACAAAGTGGATGTGCAGACATGTCTGGTTACCTACAACCAGTGGTTTACTGGATAAAACTGGATCTTCAACATTCAATGTTGAAGCAACAGTGGGAGCGGTGGAAACCATGGGTTCAAGCACAGTTTAAACACCCGTCACAATCATCACTGCCACTACACTGCACTATGAAGTTTGATACTCATGGATTGGATGAAGACTATGAAGAGTGTTGGAAGGAGCGACTCAGCCGAAGACATGTATTGCTGACTGCAGGAGATATCTATATTGGAGCAGAAGGAGCTGCGGCTGCAGTAACGCTTCCACAATATCTCACTGAGTGGTTTCAAGTGGAAAACTCAACGCCACACATAACACTGATGGTCGAAGAAGGATATGAGTCACAAGACTTGGGCCCCATGGTCAAAAGAGCACTACAGGTGCAGCAATGGGTTCCACTGGACAACCCAAATATTCACATCTCAGAAGACAAACAGTTCCTCAGAATCTCACACAAAACAGGAGAACAGGGTGTTGCTGGTGGTCTGATTTTAGTTGATAGACCTATCATGTCAGCATTGCTTGATGAAGAACGACAGCAATTGCTGCAACAGATACCAGATTGTCTCTGGTCAAAACACAAAACAGATGTGGGATTAGTGACATCAGCACAACCAGTAAAAGTTTCAGTAAGACCACATGTTAGACTGCCTTATCAAAAACAATATCCACTCACTGCACAGGCAATGGCAGGTATTAAACCCACCATCGAAGGGCTGATTGAAGCAGGAGTTCTGGTTAAAACCAGAAGTCCATGTAACACTCCAATCTTTCCAATCAAAAAACCGCATTCTCCAGATTACAGGCTAGTGCATGATCTGAGAATTGTCAATGCTGCGGTTAATGCAGAAATACCTGTTGTGCCAGATCCACATACATTGTTGTCAAACATACCTCCAGATGCTAAGTGGTATTCAGTCATTGATTTGTGTTCAGCATTTTTTAGTGTTCCATTACACCCTGACTCAAGATACTTGTTTGCTTTCACATATCAAGGGGAACAGTACACTTATACTAGGATGCCTCAAGGCTACTGTGAAAGCCCATCAGTGTTTAACAGAGTGCTGCTTCAAGACTTGCAACATCTAAATATTGAAAGCACACTAATCCAGTATGTGGACGACTTACTCATCTGTAGCACCACAAAGGAGCAATGTAAAAAGGATTCTGTTGCAGTGCTAAAAGCACTAGCTGAAGGAGGACACAAAGTTAACAAGGATAAGCTACAACTTTGTCAACAGGAAGTTGAGTATCTTGGAAGGAAGTTGTGTGGAGAAAAGAGGTGTATCGCCTCATCACAACTTGATGCAATCACTAAAGCACCCAAACCTTGCACCGTTTCACAGATGCTTTCCTTCCTGGGCATGGCAGGATACAGCCGACAGTGGATTTGTGATTATGCATTGAAAACAGCACCACTTCGAGCAATAATCAAATCTGCTGGACAAAATAATGGTTCAGCTGAACTGGTGTGGACAGAGGAAGCCAAGGATGCATTTCAAGCTATTAAGATTGAGCTACAGAATGCACCTGCATTGGGTACACCAGATTATGCAAAACCATTTTTGCTCTATGTGGCAGAAAAAGAAGGATATGCTAATGCAGTCCTGATGCAAGCTACACCAACTGGTAAACAGCCTTTAGCTTATTACAGTACAAAACTTGATACTGTTGCACAAGGCTTGCCACCCTGTTTCCAGGGATTGGCTGCTGCAGCATTTGCATATGAGAAAGCGAGCACTATAACTATGAGACACCCGGTGACACTCTACACCCCTCATCAGCTACATGCTTTATTGACTAGCACTAGATTTGTGCTCAACCACGGAAGAAAAACAGCATATGAAGTAATACTATCAGCACCAGAACTTGATATTCAAAGATGCACCACCATAAACCCAGCAGCTAAGATGGTATGGCCATCAGAGGGAGAGCCACATGATTGCACACAGGAGACAGACACATTTCTAAAAGCTCGGGAGGATATGTTCAATGAACCAATTGATGCACAGCTAACTTTGTTCGTTGATGGATCCTGTTTTGGAGACGAAATGGGTCGCCATGCTGGATATGGCATTGCACAGTTGAATGATGACATGGAAACCTTTTCTCCAGTACTGATGAAAGAGCTTGATCAACCCTGTTCAGCACAGTTAGCAGAAGTAAAGGCTTTGACTGCTGCATGTCAGATTGCTGAGGGTCAGACAGTTAACATCTATACGGACTCAGCATATGCTTATGGAGTGTGCCATATTTTTGGGAATATTTGGAAACAACGAGGTTTTCAGAAAGCTGATGGTTCTCCCATAACTCATGGAGCAGCCATAGCACAACTGTTGACAGCTATGAAATTGCCAAAAGCTATAGCAATCATCAAATGCCCAGCACATCAAAAAACTAACGCCCTGGTGGCAAAAGGGAATAACTATGCAGATGAATTGGCAAAATTGGCCGCTATGGGGTCCAGTTTGACAAATTCTCTTAGCAAAGTACAGAACCCAACTGCGGAAAAACTGTCACAGGTCAGAACTCAAGTTATGGCAGCTCTGATTGCCCAACCAGAGCCACCTGGAGGAGATTTGGATTCTCTCATTCTGGCTCAGTAAGCTGCTAGTATCTATGAGAAGAGTTTGTGGATGGAAAGGGGGGCAATAAAGAATCAGACCGATCCTCATAAAGGTCTGTGGCGAGGACCACAAGGTCATTTTGTTGCTCCGGTTTCATTAGTGCATTCGCTCATACAAACCGCACATGGAGGCCATTGTGCAAGAGGAGAAGTTATCAGGAAAATTCAGACTGTGTGGTGGTCACCATACTTAACACCTATGGTTGACAAGTTTTTGGCTGATTGTCCAACATGCATTTTGCATAATCGTCGGAAAACATTTTTGACGCCTATTGCTACAATTCCGGTGCCGGATGGACCGTTCAGACATATAGTGATGGATTTTGTTGACATGGGAGAAGATAGAAAAGTGCGAAATCTACGTTACATTTTGGTGATCATTGATCGCTTTTCACGCTGGATAGAAGCTGTGGCTACAGCTAAAAACGATGCACAAGCAGTGGCAAAGTTTCTCATTAAAGAAGTAATACCTAGATTTGGTGTGCCTGATAAGATCAGTTCAGATAACGGACCACATTTTGTGAATGCAACAATACAGTGCCTGACTAAGAGCATGGGCATCAAGCACCGCTTGGGATGTGTGTATCATCCTCAGTCGCAAGGAATGGTGGAAAGAGCAAATGGTACGCTAAAACACAGATTGGCTAAAATGTGTTGGGATTTGTGTGCAGATGGGAAGCTTAAATGGCCAGATGTGATACCACTAGCACTAATGAAGATGAGAATGCAAACTAACCGCACAACGCATCTAACTCCGCATGAAATGCTTACAGGGCGACCCATGCCAGTCGCATACTTCAGAGGACCCTACAAAGGACCTCCACTTGAACAGTTGGAGATGGAAATTGCAAGTTATGTTGAACATTTAACTGCTGTCCACAAAGCTATCTTTCAACAGGTGAAAGGGACCACCATAGGTAAGGGTGGTTGAGAATGAGGTACCACCAGGGGTTGAGACGGATGAGGATGTAACATCACTAGAGGAAGAGGAGTTTAGCCTGTAAAAAGCTCGCAAAGAGGATGTGCCACAACTTGCGAAGAGGATATGCCACTATAATTACCCGTCACCCTGACTCGGCACTGCAGTTGCCTGGTGTTTTGAGAGTCAGTGAGTGATGTGGGGGTGTTATTAACACCACAGAAGAACGGCGAAAAGAAGGGACACTTATATCTAAAGTTTTTTATGCTTGTTTGTTAATCAATTCACTTTGCACTTTCTGATTTTTTGATTAAGTTTATTGTCACATTGAACCGAGGCTTGACCTTTTAGAATGTATGTGATTCTTTATTACTATAGATATTGATTTGTTGTAGTATGATGTTGCTTGCTATCAACCAAGTCTTCAGGCTTGAAATAAACAGCATATTCTGCAATATTGAGTAACCTTAAGTTACAGAAGATTATAAAATTTCACTTAAGTCTATGCCAGCGTCACTTTATATGTTAATCACCAGCTAAAGGTAACAGTGTGATTTCTCTATCATATAATTATTATTATTATTATTATTGTTGTGTGTCTGAAGTAGTAGAACACTGATTTATGTAATGTCTCCCTCATATAGCTAGAAAAATGATTTCATGCGACTATTAAGCCGCAAAGGGGGGAATGTGGTGGAAAATTAGGATTATAATAATAAAAATGAAGGTGAAACATTTGTATTTACAATAAGCATTTTTAGAAGTAAACACTGAAGGAATGGTTTAACAGAAGTCTAGGTAATACTAAAAAAGTGACTCAGCTAAAAACTCAAGGCCGTTAGAGTGTGGGAAAGTTAAAGAGTCCAAATTAGAATGGAAAAAAACTGCGAGCAGTATGACACTAAGGTTGTCTATGTTTGGATTACTTTTGGGTTAATATCAAAAATATGATCATCACAGAAGGTGTGGTGTAATATGAGACACCACATGAGGGGGTATAAAATGCATTGTTTGTGAGAATCTGCAGGTTTTTGCCCTTGGTCAAAGCCTCGGTTTACTCTGTATTTGCACTTTGATACACAGTAAATCTATTCACATTTAAACTCTTTTAGCTTCAGTGTATTCTTTCGAGTCTATTTCTCAATTAGTAATGAAATAAGTCTTTGAGTTATGGGAGAGTTGAAGTTCAAGGCCCAGCTGAAGATTTACCACGACAATTGGCTCCAATAACTTGTGCAAATCCTGCTTGTAGGTTCACATGTTAAACTAAGATTCAAGGTGAACACAGAGAAACTTTCCTCCTTCAGCAGAAGAATGAAAACTCTCCAGCTGAAGGAACAAGAAGAACAACACATGACACACTGAGCCACTATAGTGAGAAACTCAGAGAATCATCAACACATCTGTAGTCGCCGTCAGCGCTCTCGTCAGCCTGGTGTCCAGCAGCAGCAGACATCTCTGTCTGCAGGTGATGTACAGTATCAACTGCCTGCTGATGATAATGAGAGCACTGAGACACTGACGACCGTCAGGACACAGTGCAATTCCTTTTGTAAATATACAAGGACATCAAACAAACCGAAAAGAAAAAAGGACCTTACATGAATTAGAGAAGCTTGAGAATCCAGACAGGATTCATTAGTTGGCACTGATAAGTTGGATAAATGTTGAGCTTCTTTTATTCAGAGGGGAAAACAACCAGAGCTTCATTTCACACTGGAATTTATTGCAGCTGATTCAACCCAACATCCAGGTTCAAACAAACAACTTCAGTAAAAAACAAAAAGTTTAATTTATTGTTTCAGCAGGATTGCTGCCCATCATCATTGCTACAGTCAGTGTCTTCACGCTGTGGGGAGTCTTTATTCATTCATTTACTCATCTGTTTATCGTCACGTGAACTCCCTTCACCTCACTCTTCAGACTTCACAATAGTTTGTGTCATCTCAAACGGTAAAGATCCAGCTGGGCTGCTGGATCAACTCTGGGTCCTGGTTTCCCACTTTTTTGATCTAGATATTCTCTAATTTTTTTAAATATATGAATTTCTTATTAGATCATGTTTTTATTTGTCTATATGGCAAAATAAATAAAATATTAAAGATCATTTTAAAAACATAAGATGATTGTGTTATGATCATAGATTAATTAGAACTGCTGGAACAATGTTTGATTTTTAAAGATTACTGATCAACAGTTTTTGATTAACAGTTTATATTTGTATGCAATTTAACTTCTGTGCCAGCAGATGGCACTTCAGTAAAGACAAACACAAATTAATTTATCAAGAAACACTGGAAAGTGTTTGACCACTTCTAATAAAATTGGCTGCTCCTCTGTGGCTGTTACCAGAAAATGGCACATGACATGACGTTCGAGGTATAAACAAACTTTTGTCAAACCTCTCTATTTCTCTTCAATGCCAAAAACTCAAGGATAAATGAAGGCAAAAGAGAAGTGAGAGTAAGTGTCGCCTCTGCTGGACTCACTACATTTTCTGGATCATGACCTGGAATTTACCTGCAGAGATAGAAAGGACAGGAAGAGAAGAGAAACTTTGTTAGTACACACTTTAACTGGTATTAATGACTATTTTTTAAGTTGGAGTGTAAAAAACGTTTAAGTAGGAGAAACTATGAGGATTTCTTTTGAGATTCCTGAATAAGAATAAAGTGATCCAACTCTGATCTTCTTAATCATGTATAAACTGCCCCCATATTACATGTACCAATGTTGCCCTCCAGTGGTCACCTTAGGTAGAGCTTTGAACACTAAACTGCTGTTAAACTCTACATGACTTGAAGTAGAAATGTGATGTGTGTATGAAGGATTACGTTGTTATGTGCAGTACAGAGATGATATTTGTTGGTCCAGTAGAAATATAACTGGAACAATATTATGGATGTGTATAACAAACTACAGTCATTTTATTGTGCTGTTTTAGTCTTCATATTTACTTGGTACCAGATGTTAACAAAGTCTGATAAAGGTTGTTTTGTTAAAGTAGGTAAAGTAGGTTTTTAAATAACTCAAATAAAATTCAATAGACTGAACTGATTGATTGAGAAATATTTTGATAATAGTAGTAACAGACCATGTTGATATAAATATAGTCAGTAGAGACTGATTTTTAATTTGTTGTGTAACCTAATCAAGTATTGTTAACTTATATTGGGACAGTTAATTAGGTTGTGGACGTGTGTCATTTCTGAATGTTTGAGCATAATCATGATTTTTATGTAATTTATGTTAAATGTGAATGACCATGGTGAAACGCTGGAAGCTGTGATTTTAAATTTAATCTTAAGTAACTCATCAGTTAATGAATCAACCCAGAGGGGATCATGTTTTCTTCCGTCATTTTAACTTTCTCTGCACTTTTTTCCTTGTTTCATGTGATCTCTTAAAGGTACATGGTGTAATATACAAGCCCCCAGGAATAGCGGCAAGCTGTAAAGCCAATCTGACATAGTGGCCAAACTTACATTGTGAAAGAGACGTCCGTAGATCAGTGGATAAAATTTTTTGAGCGCCACAACCCCTGCGAAATGACTCACTGTCAGAATTTGATCCACTTGGTCCAATCACATTTCGAAAGCCTAAAAGGGCCACACAGTTGAATTGTTTTATCCCTATTCAAGTTAGCCGAAGGGCTAAACCGGAAGTAGCCAACTCGGCTGGTGAAAGTCACTAATACGCATGTTCCATGGGCCCAGTGATCCCAGAAGATCCGGGTAATTTTATGCGTAGAAGTCAAACTTTTTTGGTTTCACGCACCACTGAGCAACTTCCATAGGAATGAATGAGGCCCCGCCTCCAACGCTGTATCCAGTACTCTTATACATCCATGGTAATATATGCGGTATTTAGCGGCCTCAACAGTGAGGTTCTAGATTGAAGCACATCGCCACTCCCACCTCCCCTACCTAAGATTTTGGAGAACCATTTTGGAGACCATTTGCTGAAGATGCCATCATCCACGACAGCTCCGTGCATTTCTAACAAGTCAAGATGTATTTAGTTATTTAGTCTATGATACTATAGGATATAGCTCACAAGTAAGATAGCAATTATTAGTGTTTTACAAGCTAATATTAGCTATGTAATGCTAAACAAAACTAATGGTTATTTTATTCTAATGTTAGGCATTATTGGTAGTGAGATAGCATTGGCAGGATAACATTACATATTTTATTATCCGTTTGCAGAGTCAAGTACTGGAGATTAGAGGGAGAGGGAGAGGAAGAGGGCAAGCTAGCGGTGCTGCTGCAGGTAGACCAAAGGGGGAGAGCAAACACCGGAACAGCAAGGGAAGAGGCTGGAAACTCTCCAAAGGGAAGTGACAGTGGTTTGTGATAATATTTATTTAATGATTTTATTATATAACTATCTGTTCTGCACACCATTTGAAATACAACACAAAGTGGTATTTAAATAGCAGCTTTGTGCCTTACATTACTGTACTGGATAGTTTGATGTGTAATAGCAGTGTAATTTGAGTCAGTAGTTCCTTCTACAGCCCGTTCAAGGCCGGAATACTGTGCCTTTATTCCGCCTCACTATTCTGTTTAGCCTGTATTCGGACCCCATCAAGTGGTGCAGCATCCAGCTGCAGGGTTGAGGAGGCATGTGGGTGTGTTTGTGCTTTAGAAGCTAACCGCTGTAAAACAATCAGAAAATAACGTTTATTGATCTGATTCACTGGCTTCTTCACTAACAGCTCAGCCTCTATCTCGCTTAACCACAGCTGCTCTCTCTTTCTCGTCTTTTTAAAATGAGTCAGGAATCCGACAGAAAAGTCTAACTTCACTTTTAACGTTATCAAACAAAGGGAAATGTCCTCCCCTTGGATCTTCTTTACGACTATAATGCGGGTTCTTTGTATAAAAGAAGCTACTGAAAACATCAGTAACACTAACATTACTGAATGATTATATAAATACTATATAGGAACACTAATGAGAAGCAGTATTTTGACTTTTTAAAAAATCATGTTGTTGTAGACATGTTTGGGAACACTAGACAGCCTACAATCCATATTCTGCACTACCATCACCATATTTCCAACATATCCTGAAACTTATAACTTACCAGGGAACTTGTCCCTGATCCTCCAAACACATCACACTGGTTTCACACCTGGCCTCCGAGTCTCCCTCCAGGTCCTCTGGAATGTCCTGTTCTCTCTACTCACACACCTGCCTGTTCATCATCAAGGCATCAAATCATCTCATATTTGTTACATTTTTGATGTTTTATTTATTTTATACTTGTTCTATAGATTTTATTAATATATTTTCAGGATAATTATTAGACTTTTTGTTTATATATAGTCACATTTGTTCAATTTAGTTTACCAAATAAAAGATATTCATCAGATGTGCTGCAATAATTGCAATGATCTACATATCAATATATAGTTATACACTGACAGTACTTTCCTGCAGTGTCAATATTACCACTTGCACTAATGATTTATATTTTCATAATTTATATATTATAAAGCAACATAAAACAGTAGTGAAGTTTGAATACCACTGATCCTCAGAACAGGCCATTGTAGATTAATTTTCATTACCACTTCAGGTTATGTAAAGTGTAATGCACTAGTTTGAACAACCAAATAAAAATATAAAAAACAACACTAAGAATAATGACATTCATGATATAAATATCTTTTATTTAAAATAAACATTTTTCGACATCTTTTTCAATCTGGACTATAAAAGCAAAACATAAACATGCAGCTTTCAGTATTCAAACACAAACATTTTGACAGTATATTCTGTTTTCTTCAAAGTTGATTGATGAAGATAGAAAAAGCTGTCAAATCATTAGTCTGTTTGAACACTAAAAGCAGTGTGATTAAACTTATCTGATCACCTTCCAGCAGTCAAATTGCTGCACATATATTAGCAGGGTGCGACCAAAACCACACCAAAGGTATTCAGTTCACTGCTCCAGATGCTCTCATGGCAGGAATGACACCCATGATTCACTGGCACTGCTGTTCCTGATCTGCTCAAGGAGCTGTGTGTAGAGCAGCAGCTGCAGGGACACATAGGACTCATTTACTATTTCATACATTTTATACAGTTGTACATGTGAAAATAATCTAATCTGATGAGTTCACCAGAAACAGTTCAACCTTATTCCATGCAGATTTTCATCCCAACAACAGACTAGATCGGATTATTTCATTGATTAACACACTTTCAGTCAGAGACAAATAGCTATTAAGTGAAATCAACTTTTGTTGTCTTTGATTGTAATGAAAACCTACGTACATGCAACCATTAATGGCATATGGTGAAATACTACTGATTTAATACACAGTCACTTTAGGATGAAGATAAAGGCAATACCATGCATATATGCTGCAGGACCTCTCTCATAGCTGGAGAAACAGCAGCAACATCAAGAAAATAAGAGCATACCCCTATAATACATCATATTCAGTTTATCTTTCACACTAACTCATTACTCTGACTTACTGTCTTTAGCTCATCACCAGCACTAAATACTTTAGTTATAAGTCCATGTGTCTTTACTGCCACCGAAAATGAATAAATCTTTGGGTCACTTCCCTGTTGTCTCTTATCAGACCAGCAGCTCTGTGAGAGGCTCAAACTGAAGCTACAGTGTGCTAATATTTAATGTTATGTAATGTTAGCTGTGGGTTTTTTTTTTCTGGGAAACGTATCTACTGCTAATAAACATTGTACATCATCTAGGTTTTGAACCATGAGTAGCGGGGCGAAATAAATATACATTACAGTCTTACCTGTCCAGCAGAAAACAGGAAACTTTGGCGTCAAATCTGCAAACATTTCTCTCATCATGGATTTCCATCTGGGCTTATCCTCTTTATGCTGTTGCTTGTCCCGCTTTTTGGCTTCTTCGTGTTTTCGTTTCTACGATGTTGGGACATGGGTAGGAGTGCGTTTGGTTATTAGCAGAAATTCATAATTGTCATAGACAGTTATGAATTACGAAAGAAAAGATTGTCAATGTTGATCAATAATTCTGGCATCAACTGTTAAAGCACCTCACCGGGGTGAGAAGCACAGTTGCAATAATTAGTCATTATCAAGGATATTCAATTAATTATTTTAAAAAAATGATAGAATTATTAATATGAATTAACAAATACGGGGCACCATCCGGAAACCAGGACCAATAACCAAACAGGGTAGTCTTATTAAGAGTTCATCTGGAACAATTCAATTCAATTCAATTTTATTAAAATAGCGCCAAATCACAACATAGTCATCTCAAGGCACTTTTACATGGAGTAGGTCTAGACCACGGTCTTTAATTTACAGAAAGAGAAACCCAACAGTTCCCCCCATGAGCAAGCACTTGGCGACAGCGGGAAGGAAAAACTCCCCTTTAACGGGAAGAAACCTATGGCAGACCCTGGCTCTGGGTGGGCGGCCATCTGCCTTGACCGGTTGGGTTGAGAGAGAGAGAGAGACAGAGAGAAAGAGGGGGTTTTTGGAGCTTCCTGTGGATCAGAAAGCACAAAGAACTCCGGGGAAGAAGTAGTAAAATGCTTTTATAGTAATAAAAATACATACCAGTAGACCTGCATTCTGGGAGCGCAGTGCTCTAGTGGGATTATACGGTACCAAGAGTTCTTTTAGATAAGATGGTGCCTGACCGTTAAGAGCTTTGTACGTAAGAAGAAGGACTTTGAATTCTATTCTTGATTTTACTGGAAGCCAATGCAGCGAAGCTAAGATGGGGGAAATGTGATCTCTTTTCTTAGTTTTAGTCAGAACACGATCCACTGCATTCTGGACCAGCTGCAGAGTCTTTATAGACCTATTAGGGCAGCCTGATAATATTGAGTTACAATAATCAAGCCTAGAAGTAACAAATGTGTGGATTATTTTTTCTGCATCTTGTTGTGAAAGGATATGTCTGATTTTAGAGATATTACATAAGTGAAAAAAGGCAGTCCTTGAAATGTGTTTTATGTGGGAATTAAAGGACATATCCTGATCGAAGATAACTCCCAGATTCCTTACGGTAGTGCTGGAGGCCAGGGTAATGCCATCTAGATTAGTTAAATCATTAGATAATGTGTTTCTAAGGTGTTCAGGGCCAAGCACAATAACTTTAGTTTTATCCGAGTTTAGCAGCAGAAAATTGCAGGTCATCCAGGTCTTTATCTTTAAGGCACACTTTGAGTCTAGATAACTGATTGGGTTCATCTGGCTTCATTGATAAATATATTTGGGTATCATCTGCATAACAATGGAAATTTATGGAATTTTTTCGAATAATATTCCCTAAAGGAAGCATATATAAAGTGAATAGTAAAGGTCCCAGAACAGAACCTTGAGGAATTCCGTGTCTAACTTTTACTTTTATGGAGGATTCATCATTAACATGAACAAACTGAAATCGATCTGATAAATAGGATTTAAACCAGCATAATACAGAACGTTTAATGCCAATGAAATGTTCCAGTCTCTGTAACAGGATTTGATGGTCAACAGTGTCAAATGTGGCACTAAGATCTAACAAGACAAGTACAGAGACAAGTCCTTTGTCTGATGCAGTCAGGAGGTCGTTTGTGACTTTAACCAGTGCAGTCTCTGTGCTATGATGCGCTCTAAATCCAGACTGAAAAGTCTCAAATAAGTTATTGTTATCTAGAAAGTCACATAACTGATTAGCTACTGCTTTCTCCAGAATCTTAGACAGAAAAGGAAGGTTAGATATGGGTCTATAGTTGGCTAAGACGTCTGAATTGAGAGTAGGCTTCTTAAGGAGAGGTTTAATTACAGCTACTTTAAAGGACTGCGGTACACAGCCAGTTATCAAAGACATATTGATTATATTTAGTAGGGAGGTGCTAATTAAGGGTACGACATCCTTAAAGAGTTTAGTTGGGATGGGATCTAAGAGACAATTCAAGGGTTTTGATGACAAAATTATAGAAGTTAGTTCAGGAAGGTCAATCTGAGAGAAACAGTCCAAACTCAAATCAGGCTGTTTATAGGGAACTTGATAAATCTGTGTGTAACCCCCATAAAAATGTACCTTTAAGGTTCAGTCATTATTGTTTTTTTTTTTTTCTTAAGTTAAGCTGAAATCCTTCTCAGTATTTTCATTGTGATTAATATTTTAGTTTGAAATGACTGCTGTGGCGTAAAGTAGCCACAGGAGGGCGCGTCATGTGTGTGTGAATGAATGTGAATGTTTGCAATGCATGCTGGGATTAGCGCAGCTCAGCTAACACTTTCTGCTAGCTAGACCCTGATAGAGCCAAATGGAACGGATGTATTATGTATGTAAATATTGGTTTTTGTAATTGTGAGTATATATATTGATGTGAGAAGTTGAAGTCAGAAGTGTACGAGTGAGCTGTGACCGGAGGATTTTCCTTTTTTTGTTGTTGGAGGACTCCGATTGTTTTTTTTTGTTGAATTGCTGAACCCCACGATTCGAGCCAGGAATTCCACTAATTTGAGGAGGGCTTTCGAGGATTCAGCTATTCGTGGTTGCATCCTGGAGTTTCATATTGTGGAGCAGATAAGCTGCAAAGCTTACACATACCTTATACACAAACTACCCGGGTAGCACAAACACACATTGGGACAGACTGACGGACATTGGACAAGGACATTGACACTAAGCAGTGACTTGCTGCACAGAGACAATTTCTTTTATTTTTATTTTATTTTATATTTTATTTATATTGGGGTATTTTGAATGAGTTCTGTGATTCTAAGTTCATTAACTGTAATAATAAATTTTGTATCTTTTTGCACTAACTCTCCCCTCGCTCCTTGAGTTGAACTTGAGCTAGACCCGTGTTACACTTACAACGTACTACACATATAGGTTACATGTGCCTTTTAAGAGTAGAGACTGTTGAATTTTATCTCTAATTGTTAGAATTTTATCATCAAAAAAGCTCATGAAGTTGTTACTACTGAGAGCCACTGGAATACTCGGATCAATAGTGTTATGACTCTGTCAGCCTGGCCAGGGTGCTGAAAAGAAACCTAGGGCAGTTTTTATTTTCCTCAATTAATGCTGGGTAATAGGCGGCTCTGGCATTACAGAGGGCCTTCTTATAAGTTTTAAGGTTTTCAAGCCAGACTATGTGAGATTCTTCTAATGTAGTGGAACGCCAAATCCTTTCAGATTTATGAGATAGTTGCTTTAATTTACGGGTTTCAGAGTTATACCATGGAGCTAACCTCTTATGCTTAATTATCTTTCTTTTTAAAGGAGCAATGGAGTTGAGCGTTTGCTGTAGAGCACCTGCAGCACTGTCAACAAAATTATCGATTTGGGAAGGACTAAAATTATCCTAAGAATCCTCTGCAGTATTGATAGAAGGAATTGAATTCAGCGCTAATGGAAGTGTTTCCTTAAATTTAGCTACAGCACTATCAGTCAGTGAACATCTAGTGAAGACATTTTTGTCTAATGGTGTGTAATCTACCAATAAAAATTCAAAAGTTATTAAATGGTGGTCTGATAAAATGGGATTTTGAGGAAAAACTATCAAATGTTCAATTTCTATGCCATAAGTCAGCACAAGATCAAGGGTGTGATTATGGCAGTGAGTGGGTTTATTTACACACTGAGAGAAGCCAATTGAGTCTAATAATGAGATAAAGGCAGTGCAGAGACTATCATTATTGACGTCCACATGAATATTAAAGTCACCTGCTATAATTACTTTATCTTTACTGAGGACTAAGTTTGATAAAAACTCTGAGAATTCAGATAAGAATTCAGAGTACGGGCCAGGAGGACGGTACACTATAACAAATAGTACTGGCTGTACAGTTTTCCAGGTTGGATGGGAAATATAAAGAACAAGGCTTTCAAAAGAATTATAATTAAATTTAAATTTAGGTCTACGGCTGACAATAAGGCTGGAGTTGAAAATGGCTGCAACTTCACCTCCTCGGCCAGTATCTAGAGGGATGTGAGTATTAATATGGCTGGGAGGAGTGGATTCATTAAGGCTAACATATTCATTATGACATAGCCAGGTTTCTGTAAGACAAAATAGGTCAATATGCTGATCTGAAATGAGCTCATTCACTAATAAGGCTTTAGAAGATAGTGTTCTAATAATTAAGAGACCGCATTTAATTATTTTATTTTGCTGAACAGTTACAGACTTAACGTTAATTTGTTTTAGATTTTTATGATTGATTCGTCTATTATTAATTTTTGATTTAATTGATTTAAATGGTCAGGGGACAGACACAGTCTATGTGGTTTAGGGCGGGTAACTGGTCTAATGGAAGCGCAGAGAAGCGTGTAAGACTGCAACTCTGCCTCCTGGTCTCAACTCATGGTTTTGGTCTAGCTATAAACTCAGCCATATTTTTTGATATGAGAGCAGCTCCATCCAAAGTGGGATGTGTGCCGTCTCTCCTAATCAGACCAAGTTTTCCCCAGAAAGTCTGCCAATTATCTATGAAGCCCACGTTGTTTGCTGGACACCACCTCGACAGCCAGCGGTTAAACTGTGACATGCGGCTATACATGTCATCACTGGTCAGATTAGGCAGGGGTCCAGAGAAAACTACAGAGTCCGACATTGCTTTAGCAAAAGTACACACCAACTCCACATTAATTTTGGTGACCTCTGATTGGCGTAACTGGGAGTCATTACCGCCGACATGGATAACAATAGTACCATATCTACGTTTACTCTTAGCCAGCAGTTTTAAATTTGATTCCATGTCGCCCGCTCTGGCCCCAGGAATACACTTGACTGTGGTTGCTGGTGTCGCTAACTTCACGTTTCTGACTATGGAGCTGCCAATAAGCAGAGTCTGTTTCTCAGCGGGTGTGTCACTGAGCGGGGAAAATCTGTTTGAAACGCGAATGGGTTGGTGGTGAACTGCGGGCTTCTGCTTAGGGTTATGCTTCCTTCGGACAGTCACCCAGCCAGAACCCTGTTTTTCCGGCTGCTCTGGAACTACCGGGGGAGTAGGGGCTATGCTAGGTTGGTCCGCACCGCCTACAGGGGACTGGCCAACTACATTACCTACTGATTGTTTGTTTGTTTCCACGGTGCAGAGCCGCGCCTCCAATTCACTAAGCCTCGCCTCCAGTAAAAAAAAACACAATGAGAGTGGTTATGTGGAACTAGCGAAAAATTCACACAATTCACAAATATAGTAGGTGTTAATCCACAATACTATAGCAACACTATCGAATTGAGAGCAGCAACAACACTATCAGTAGACACAGTCGGCAACTGGAAATGACGGAATACGCTTACCGTAGCACGTCAGCGAACATCAATATCTTAAGGATATCAATGTTCACAGATAAACAAAGAAGGGTGAAGTCGAGCTCTGACTCCTTCAATCAGCCACCTTTTAACAATATGTTGCACAATGATCACAGAAGGACTTCTCTTTAAAGATAAAATAGTGTTTATTAAACTTAGCAAAATCAACAAAGTTAATGAATGCTACAGTCAATAAACCACTAGTCTACGTCTAATCTACCAAAGCAAACACAAGGCTATATACAAGTGTAAACACATGTATGAGAATGCGTGTGTGTGTGTGTGAGTGAGAGAGAGAAAAGAAAGGAAGGAGGTGTGTATGCCAAGATGGCGACTTGGCCTGACGTGGTGACGTCAGTGGTCTGCGACGCGGACGTGACTATGGGAGGAAGTCATGTCACGCCACACGACAACCGGATGGCGGAAAAATGGCGGTGTTGTGGTCAATCAACACTAGCAAGATGGTGCCGCCTGGCGGTCGGCGTCTTGCAGTCACCCAATTTCGTAGAAATACACGTGTCTGATGGCGGATAAGGAAGGACAAGTCGTGCTTGTTCAACGTTATCTGACCATCAGATGTGCCAACGAGGTGTCGGTGCGTGTATATGTGTGTGCGCGTGCGTGTGTGCGTGTTAGTCGCGAGAGAGAAGGGAAGAAGAGAAAGCGATCGTGAGGAGCAAGAAGCGGTTCCTTTGTCCACAGAGAGCGTGTGTACGGACGGCTGTCTGTTGCACACGTTGTCTGGTTCTGACTGACAAAGCAACTTTCTTTCACTCACGGTGGCACAAACACAGAAATAGTCCCATGTGAGACAAACACAAAACAACAGTCTAGCGTGGTGAACACAACTAAACAGGCAGCAAACTTTACATACTCCTGGGAGTAGGCAGGACAAAAGGACACGGTCTGTTAAGCTGTGAAGCTGAAAAGCTTGATGCTACACGACAGCACTGTTTCTGTCGAACACACACAATTAACACTGCCTCTGCCCAGACTTATGCTTCTTACGTGGTTGCTGTGGAGAGCGAGCAGGGTGTGTGTGATCTGTCTGTCGGTCCGGCTCGGTTCCTCGGCACGGATGCTGACAGCGCTGATCCTCGCACTGTGGGCAATTCTCTCTGCGGGCTGGTCCTCGGCGGCGTGGCGGAGAAAGCAGCAAAGTCGACTCGGTAGTCCGTGGGGCAGATAAGTCCGACACTCAGTTTCTTACTTCTGCAAGTTGTGCTGAGCGGTCGCTGTGTTGCAGCACAGTCGACTCTCACGGATCCGGGACGTGTTCGGGTGAACACCGCGAGGTCTCGTCTTGTCCGGCGAGGGGAGTCTTTGGTGAGGGGGAGATCACATGCACGTTGGTACCTCCTTTAGTCTGGCTGACTCACTGGAAGAACGCGAACATTCGGGTGCTCGAACCGGGCATGAAGGCAATGGTTGTGGGCTGTGCCAGGATATTTAAAGGGGCGTGATGTCATAGCTGCATCAACAGGACCCTCCGCTGTGAAGGAGCGTCTCTGCCAATGAGCAGTGGTCCCCTGCTGAGGTGTGAAAACCGTGAAGCTTGCTGGGAAATGTAGTCTGAAGTGGACTCCCATTGTCTCAAACAGCATTTGGCGCTGTTTCTTTGTCTCAGGGGGACAAATGAAACGTGGTCAGGCTTTTCACATTACATGTAGGCCCTCTTTGTGTGACCCCATGCTGGAGGCCCGAACAATGACGACAACAATTTATGCTCCTGTGATTGTCTAAATAAGTATGATCCTCCATTTATCAGAATTTGGTTCCAAAAACTTCTCACAATACAAAATGTTTGGTCCATACTTTTAAAACCAGCGCATTTCCAGTAGTCGTCCACTGAATCTAAAACGCATAAGGTTTGTGTTAGGTTTATCAGTTCTGTGCTACTGTAAAAACATGGCAATCCAACATAGCGGCCACCATGGAGGGCGACCCACTCCCATGTAGATATAAAAGGCTTATTTCTAAGGTAACAAAAGCACAACAATTATTATTTTCAGCTGATTAGACACTAATTAAAATATACTTTTAAATAATCTATTCAATTTTTACCATGTCTGTTCTTTTAGATGTTTCACACACTGGACCTTTAAGTTTAGCTTCTACTTTTTGTCAAGCCACTTGCAGTATTTTAACTGCAGTAAAACAAACTTTATGTTGAAATTCTTTTGCACTTAGTAACTTGAAGTATAGTTTTGTTCAGCCAGTGAAGTCAATTCTTGATTTATTTTAGTAAGAAAGTTAGTCAGTAAGTCAGTCAAGTTAAGTGAAAGTAAATGACCCGCTCTTCCACGGACCAAGACATCTTTAACGTTGTTGTTCCCAGGAACAACCACATCACCTTAGTTTTGTCTCCATCTAATGGTTCAACTCTTTGGTGATTTGGTGAATTACCTGAAGAAAACTGTCATCACAACTCTGCCTCATGGCTCCTGTAACACTCCAGAGCAAAAACAATACCTTCTTTTAGACTTTCAACCACATCTCATGCCATTCCTCAGTGGATGGAGTTAGGGAGTTAAAATTAAAATTAAAGCTGCAAGCAGCGTTGGACGGGCATGAGCCCCCCCTGCGCGTCGGGACCCGGCGCCGTCCCATGGCGTCCGTCACACTCGCTGCCCGCGAACCCGGTGCGAGGGGTGTGACTGTGCGGCCATGTGGAGTTCGGTGCAGACAGGAGTGTGTACAGTAAAGTCGTAGCAAGCTGCCTGTCATGGCGAGACATGACATGTCAATGGTGTGAGAATGACAAATTTCTGCTGAAGGAGAAGTGTGTGTGGAAAATGAATCAATTTTCTACTTTTCATCAGGTGCATTTTTTTTTTTTTTAAAGTAAAGACTTGTAAGCCACATGACCTGATAAAAGTTAGATTTAAATGTGTACAATCAAATGTGCAGAGGCAATATGAGAAACTGCAGGCAAACACAGAGAAGTACTCATGTAATTGAATGGAGACTGTGAGTGAAGTCCCATTGCATGTGTGTGTGTGTGTGTCTGTGTGTGTGTGTGTGGGAGCTGCTGTCACCTCCAGACTCCACCCCCTCCTGCACATGCTGGCTAGAGACAACGACTTTCATGAACAAACTGAGGACTTCCTGTTGGATTTAGGTTTGGGGTGTCAGCGTATAATTTTTTAGCTCTTGAAGAGACGAACAATTTGGTGTTGGTTGCATCTCTCTACGACATTCCTACGGGCCGTAGCGTCCAAAATAAAAACCTAGGTGAGACTCTCCCATTGAAACCCATTATAATCCTTCAAATAAGTCACCAACTTTGGAGGCCGATATTATGAAAACCGGACCTTCTATTACAAAGTTTTTAACAACTTTTGTTCAGGAAGGTGTAGAGATCGATATATTACAATCTGAAGCCAAAACGATGAGCGGTCTCGAAGGAGATAGTGTTTAAGCAATTTCTTAAAAAAATGACATTTTTGGAATTTTGTGGAATTCCTGTTGGATTTCGATCTGGGGTATCGGTGTATGATTTTTAGGTCTTGTGGAGACGAACAATTTGGTGTTGGTCCCATGTCTCTACGACATTCCTGTGGGCCGCAGCGGCCGAAAACCACCTAGGTGGCGCTAGAGAGTAATTTTGGGGTGGGTGGGGATAATTTTTACATATTATAAAATTTTTCGCCGGACCGGACGTACCTGCCAAATTTGGTGAGTTTTCGAGCATGTTTAGGGGGTCAAATTCAGGTTGAAATTCGCGTAATAATAAAGAAAGAAAAAAAGAAACAAACGTACTAGTTACAATAGGGTATTCGCCCTGGGGTGGCTGTGGCTCAGGAGGTAGAGCGGGTCGTTCTCTAATCGGAAGGTTGGCGGTTCGATTCCCGGCTCTTCCTGTCCACATGTCCACTTAACCCCAAATTGCTCCTGATGGCTGCACCATCAGAGTGTGAATGTGTATGAATGGTTAGTTTCCTCTGATGGGCAGGTTGGACCTTGTATGGTAGCCCCTGTACCCATTCAGCGTATGAATGTGTGTGAATGGGTGAATGTGATTTGTAATGTAAAAAGCGCTTTGAGTAGTCAGAAGACTAGAAAAGCGCTATACAAGTACAGTCCATTTACAGTCCATTTCCAGGGCTCATACCCTAAAAAAATTCAATTGGCAGACAGAAAGATGTTTTGTTAAACTGCTGTTTCCAGGATCAAGAATAAACGCCTTTGTGAGAACGCCTCTGATTGGATGATGGATGACTGACGCGTGACTTACATGCAGGCATGACTGACACCTCCGCAGTCACAATACTCTTCACTCCCAGGTTGGACAGACCTCCTCTCACCAGACCACAGGTGAAGGCCAGATACTGCAGAGACACACAGAGTCATCCAGCAGTCAGTCACTTGTTCATGTGATGAGTGAGGATGTGTCCAGTTTAAACACAGTGAACTGAAAAACACACACAATCCAACAAACACTAGTTTCATTTATCATACATACCAGGTAAACAAACTCTGACTGCTTTCATTATTGTTATTTCATTCAGTTAAACCACGTGTATTGTGAATCTGTGTGTATAAATGCAGTTATCAGAGTTGACCAGCAGGTGTCACCATGTTACTGTATCAACAAACACAGCCGCTTCATACTGAGTCTGTGTTTCCCTTCATTACATAGTCAAAACGGTAATTACCAAAATGAAGAAACATAACTTTGAATCATCATATATGTTTATATCTATACTCATCTCCTGGGCGGTGGGAGTTTTTGGTGACGTGATTCAAATAACTCATTATAGTTTATATTTCATTAAAGGAACAGCGTTTTAGAGGATGAGAGGAGATTGAACAGATTGACACAAACAACCAAATCAGATCAAGGTAAAGCACCTTTGGGGTGTGTTCCAGATACTGGTTCCCCGATGACAGCTGACTCAGTAGTCGGAACTTGTTGTCCTGGAGAACGTAGATGCCCTGAAACACATGACAGACCAGCTGTGACGTCATCTAGTGATATTATAGATGATATTCATACAGTGAAATCTGGTTAAAACTTAATGAATGAAACTAACAATTATTTTCATGATTGATTAATCTGGCAATCATTTTTTAATTAATCAATCAATCAATGTACAGTGACAGAGTGTTACCTGGTGATTGGTTCGGAGGTTGTCAATCTGCTTCTTGAACACACAGGTCCAGAAGTCTTTACAGATGAACTTCATGACATCTAGCTCGTCTTTGAACCGCGTCGCATCTTTTGTCAGCCTGTGAGGAAGGAAAATGTTTTCATCTGCTTCAGCTGAACTATTTACAGTCTACACAAGGTTTTACACTTTTATGATTGTTAGGGTTATTTCCATAAGTAAAGGGTGACAAAGCTAGAAATGTCAAACTCTATCCTCTCTTTTCTCATACATGGCTGTTTGATAAGCTGGAGCCTCACAGGCAAACCAAGAGCAGAATGTAGGCCATTGCCAGACGAAACAAGACAAAAACCTGAGATACAACATAACTAGGGGTCACAGACTTATGATTTGGAATTGATGAACCAATACCTCTGATTTGCCTAAAGGCTGGTCTTGGATTTTCAGAGGGCAGAAGAGTTGGAGACGATGTCTAGTTCAGACACGGACTCTGTATTGTTCTCCCTTGATCAAGGTCATTAAAGCATTCCCAGAAATGAGAAGAGAACTCCTCTTTTGGTTTTTCTTCTTCAAACTGAAACTGCCAACATCAGCTCAGATAATCCAAGAAAATCCACAACAATGATAATTAACCTGACATGACAAGTCTGTGTGAGCTCACTGATGATGAGGGCTCTTTATATGTTTAATTGTGCTGTCGCATGTGTCTGAAACCAGGGTGTTCCATCAAGCTGGCTAACGGGATAGTCTGGCTTATTTCGATAAGCCTCACTAATTTAAGTGAGAGTTCCGTTCCATCAAAATGGCTTATTCACCTTACGTAGCCCCGCCCATTTTTTACTTCCAGTTCGAACGCCGTTGTGTTGTGACTTCCGTTTCAGACACTGGCAGAAACAGGAAGTGTAAACGCCAGTAAACTACAAAGCGTACGGACAACAAAGACAGTTGATAGCTGATAATAGGATGGCAAAAACAAGGATAGTTTCCATCGGAAGCCAAGGAAATGTATTCCCTCATGTTTTCCTCCATGAGGTCAATGCAGTAGCTCAACACTCTGCTAATGACAGTCTGAGACACACTAAATCTTTCAGCCAACTCATCCTGGAGAAGATTAAGCCTCAACTTCATCAGAGTCATCAGAAGCTGGTCTCTTGGGTCAAGATGGAAGCTACCTTTGTAGAGTGGCATAAGGTGTTCAGCCACTGAAGAGAGCTTCAGTCCTGAGCAGAGTCTTGTAGAGACGTTCAGCACACTGTGTTCCCTGGTCAGCGGTGGTGGGCAAAGGCATCAGGGGGAGACTTGAGCTGTAGCCATGGTCGCTCAGTGTGCGGTCCTCCTTCAGGCTCCACGCTGGGTGTTGCATTGTCCTCTAGTAAAATAGTAAATTGTATTTCATTACCAATATGTAGCCCTCAAACAAATATATTAATTATTTCCCCACTGTAGACTACTGCAAATGAGACATTTTCATTAACTGTTTAATTATCCACAATGATGGCAAATGATTTGATCTATACTTGTGGTCATTATAAGCTATATATATATCTATTTGACAGCTATATATTTGCGAGGTGTTTCAAAAGTAGGTATATGTTATTTTCTGGTGTTAACGTTTCATAAGTATAATTTGAAGTATTAGCTATGGAATGCTTAAACTGAATGCTGAATTTGGTTAAAAAAACTTGATTCAGCATGATTCAGCTTTTGCTTTTTGCCATTATTATTATTGTTACAAATCCTACACACACTTTATAACAAATCAGCGTAAACAGAGGAAGCTAACGCTAACTAATTAATATTTTGACATAACGTTACTGCCTGACTAGCACCTGTTTCTTCAACGGAGCCACTTCTCCGGGTGCAGATGTTCTTTTGTTGGCTTTTTATCAACGAAGTGGAACGAACACACAAAAGGACGTTTCGGTGGGTTTTTAAGATTTAAAGCCTTCAATCAAAGTCTCAGAGCTTTGTCTTCCATCGGAGGTGGGTGCAGGTTGTACGGGGATCCACAGGTGCACTCAGACCACAGTTTAGGTCGATGTTCACAGAATTCTTGCTGTAAAAACTCCCTCCGTTTCTTCGAGTTGTTATGACAACCTCTCACTGAACAAATAATGCTGGTCATTTTGATCGATAATGCAAATTGCTAGCTAGCTAAAATGGTATAGTAGAAACTCTTTCTCATCCAACAAACTTCTCAACGATTTCCGGTGTTTACTGGAAGTTCAAACACAATCGGAGGAGCTCCGCTGGCGCCCATGGTTACCATGGAATATAAGGTGAATATGAGTTGCAGCTCAGTAACCATGGTAACTTAGTCAGTGGAACTAGCCTGCTCTGTGGCAGGCTAATGATCGAGCTTAGCTCAGCTGCGTGTCAAAGAATGTCTGATTGGACGGAAACTTCCATCGGACATTTTCGGACACATTGGCGCTTTCAAAAGATGGTTCCATCATGTCTTTTCGCACCTGCAACCCTTTAATTTAAAAGCTTAGCACTTATGATTTAAGAAATAAAAGTGTTCCAGCATTATTTTGAAATTATTTTTTCATTCATTCACTGATTTTGTCCAAACTGTGAAGACAAAAATAAAATTGAAGTCCAAACTATGACCTTCTGCTGTGTTTAAATGTACACAGTGTAACTGCTTTTAGTGATCACAGTTACAGTGGTCAGCTGTTTATCAAAAAGCTCTGAGACAAAATCATTCATATACAACATTTATGCTGTTTAAATAAGTCGCCTATAGAAAACAAGCAGTCTGCCTACAGTATTCATCAAGAGTCTCTTCGTACATGACAACATATGGAAAAACATATTAAACCACGTAAATCTATGTTTGTACTTTACTCCTGACACTAACTGAAATCATGATGGAGACAGAAAGTTGGTTTCTCTCGATGACAAATGTATTCTCCCTGAAATGTATGACAATTGGGGGGGGGGGGGGGGGGGGTTAAGTAAATTTCACCCCTTCAAAAATGTGCACGCTGCATTTGAAACAGCTGTACTGTATTTTGAAACAGCCATTAAAATCCGTATTTTTATAGTCATGTACAAATGTCAATTAGACGGTATTCTACATGACAAATAAAGAAAATGTTATAATAATTATCTGCTTATAGTGATATTTGACCCGGACAGACAGTGGTTTCCACTGTACTTATATCAGAAGACTCAGTAATGAGAATAGGATGTGAGCCACTTCACAGGACAGTCCCTGAAAAACCACACGCACACACACACTGAGTAACTACACTCTCATTACATGTATTTTTTACTATCTTGTTAATATGAGAAGACATTGGTTGGAGGTTGAATTTTGATGAGTTTATCATTTAGCCAAATACATATTTTCCAGTATTCAAATGACACCCTGATTATATTCTGGATTATATTCAGGATACAGATAATCAATAAATAGTATAAACGCATTCTGCCAGTAGAAATGGTTCCTGATCCTCTGAGCAGGACTCAGTATAAATGCAGAATGCAGGTTGTTATTCAGGTGTTTGTTAAACAGGTAACAGGCTGCAGAGAGGAAACATCTGTTCTAGTGGTGATAACTGTGCACCTTTATTAGTATTAACACAGTCCGCATGTGTGCAGACACAAACTCCATCAAAAGTCTCTACAGCTGTTAAAGCCGACTGACAACTGATCCAGCTGTGATCAGCTGTCGCCGTCATCTGAAACGGACGTCGCTTCACATGACGCTTCAGAGGAAAGCACGTCTCATGTCTCTTAAAACAAATTTCCTCGTTTCCTCTCTCCTCGTTTGGTTTTCTTGCGTCTCTCCTCGCATCCACAGTGGGCGGGACTAAGACGCAAGGAAAAGACGCAAGTGAGGGAAATGTGGATGCAATTTAAGAGACTTGGGATGCACCCATGAAATAAGAGACTTGAGATGTACCCCTTGCGTCTCTCCTCTCCTCCACGGTGGGCGGGACTAAGACGCAAGGAAAAGACGCAAGTGAGGGAAATGAGGATGCAATTTAAGAGACTTGTGATGCACCCAGCATCAGCTTTTCGACAATTGACTGTTCATACCTGCTTATGTACTCCGTGCACGCGCGCACTTGAAGTTTATTTCAGTCTAGCTAGACTTAGCGTTGACTAGATAAAGCTAAGCTCCGTTAGTGGAACGGCTTGAGTTTTAAGTGAAAGTTAACGTTAATTCAAGCCAGGCCATTCAAGCCAGCTTTCTTTAGCTGCTTTCATGGAACACCCCTCAGGCCTGATAACAGCTTGATGACATAAGCTTTGATTTGTCTTCATCAACACCTTCAGCCACTAAAGGTGAGCGTAAACTACGAGTATACTCATGACTACAAATCCAGCACTGATACAAACCTTCATCAGTACTCTATAGTGGACCAGTCAGTTAGCTTGTTAACTTACCTCTCTATTAGTCCTTGTCCGACTCTGAATCCCATGTTCTCCAGTTTGGTGATGTTTCTTCCAATCTCCTGAACCAAATAGCACAACGGATGAACAAACATGTGACGACCAGAGACCGTCGGAGTCATTCAGCTTCACAACACAAAGCTCCAGTTCTTACCGTCTCTCCACCGTCCGCCGACTTGTAAATGTACTGAATCACCTCGTTATGTAAAAACTGGAAAGGAGCCTCGTCTGCCATTGTTGTTTCTGTAAAACCTGAAGTCTGTCAGCAGCTTACACACACACACACACACTGACCTGCCTACGTGTTGTTATTGTTTACAGGGAGTTAAGAGTGTAACTGCAGCGCCGCCGGCAGGTATGGAGGGTCAACTGGAGGGTCTCTCTCTCTCTCTCTCCCTCTCTCTCTCTCTCTCTCTCTCTCACACACACACACACACTTTCAGTATGTACAAGCACTGTGAACACAAACACACAACAAACACAACATTTAAGTCTCCCAAAAAACAAAATAAATAAGATCAATACAATTAAGTGTGTAACTTTTTATTGATTGGATTTTCAACATCATATTTATTCAGTTAAGTGTTTAATTACAATTATTTCTGTAAAATTTACTTTACTACACACTGCTTCAAAGCCTTCTTCATACTACAAAGATATGATTCTAAATACAACAAATACTAACTCAATGTTTTAAGTCTATAAACACCTGGAATCAGTACATGTTATGAAATTATTTTACACTTTCAATGACAATAAAGCAAAACATGATGACAAATGAAACATTTATTATGAGTTTTTCTGGTCTGAATTAACTGTTAACTAAGATTAATAAAGTCAGAACACTGTATGATGATAACATACAGCTGCCTTTGAAGATGTTGAGTGTGAGAAAGTGAAAGACTGAGGTTGACAAACCACTTTCAAATAGTTTTTGTGAGATTCAACATCATAGTTGTGAAAAGAGCAGATGAGTATATAAAGGTCAGTTCTGTGCCCCGTGCACACTGGGACCAACCTGAGCAGGAGACTGAAGGGATCCTCCACTTCAGACAAAATACCCACAAATGTTGGCTTAATTTATTTTGCATCAAAACTGAGAGAGCACAAAAAGTCTGCCAGGTACAAAATATAGGTACAAAATATCTTCATGTAACAAACAGTGCAGCCATTTTTTAACAAAACACAAAATATTCCCACAGACATCTCAATGCGTTGTTCAGTTCATCGGCGGTTACAGCAAAGCAGAACACATGGATTTGACTCTTGATGTTGAGTTAAAGGAGCAACTCAGTGCTGCCGCCTGCTGATGTTCAGGGCTCAGTAATGAGAATAGGATGTGAGCCACTTCACAGGACAGTCCCTGAAAAACCACACACGCACACACACACACTCTCATTACATGTATTTTTTACTATCTTGTTAATATGAGAAGACATTGGTTGGAGGTTGAATTTTGATCTGCTTGATATGCATCAATTGAGTATATGTTTCCTCTGGAGTCATTTAACTGCTGACTCTGATTCCTGCAGTGACTCTACTTCTCTCTCAACTCCTACTGCCTCTACCTTTCCTTCTCTACCTCTCTACCTCTTTGTGCTCTACCCTGCTTCCTTTATCTCCCTGCCCCCCCCCCCCCCGTACCTGTGATACTTCTGTCCTTTCCTCCGCTGGTACTCTGTTTCATTCACCGTCCACACTGCTCCCTTCCCTCCCTCCACCCGCACAAAACACTTGTGCAGGCTGAGGTTGTGACGCACAGCATTCTGGGTAGAGCAGAGGTAAAATATGTTTTTAGATGGAAAACACATTTGGGCTTGTGTTGTTACATTGTCTGTAATCAATTATGTAAACATATTACTAAACCACAGCACAACTCAGTGTTACGTATGGAAAGATGAGGACTACATTTCCCACAAACCCATTGCTGGGAAAGTCATGGACATGGAATTTTTCTGTCTCTACCATCCATCACATAGATGGTAGAAGGAGGAAAGTCTCTTTGTGTTCATCTTAAATCTTATTTTAACACATGAACCCACAAGCAGGATTTGTGACATCACTACTAGTTTGGAGCCAGTCATGGTCCGGTATGAAACTGCCACAAGTGTGATGTGTAAACCTGAAGCCTCCAAACACTGAGGATGAACTTCACAGTGAAGGAGCAGACGTCTTCACCAGTGTGAGGATGTAGCAGTTAAACATTTGTAAATAAAAATATTTTCATATTCTTTTATCCTAGATTGTCAAATTAAGGATAAGGAGGAGATGTTTTTCTAAGGATTTAAACAAAGTAATTGATTTTTTTGTGTAAAACCTGTCTGGAGATATACACATCTGAAGGAGATTGAAGAAATACATGTTTTTAAGAGTTTCTGTGAATGAATTTACAACAAACTGTACAGCTCTGCTGATCTCCTTCAGCCTCATTCCTCCATTTTTCTCTGTAATATAACCACCTCAGCAGCTGCTATCTTTGACCAGTTCACCAAACCTGAATGTGATGCCATTCAAGTTGATGACCTGAGTGTTTGAGCTATTGTTGTGATCCCAGCGTGATTGGACATCTATAGATCTATCTATAGATACCTAGCAAGTGACATTTACCATAACCATACTGTAATAATACATATCATTTAAGTTTAAAGGGTATTATGCTTTTCCTTATTTTCAGACATATATATAATGTCACAATGTTGGATTTTCATGTTAAAAGTGGCCAATTTGTCAAATAACGAAGTAAAAGTATGTATCAGTAATCCCTGTGAGCAGAAAGCAGCAGTTTCAGACTTCTCTGAACACTACATTTCCAACATTTTTTTCTACTCTCAGCTTACGCTGATGTCAGTTCATGACAGATTTTTTTAACGTGGACATCTGCTATGTGCACAGTGTGCAAGTTCCATGACTCCATTACATAGCACAGCAAAGTAAAATAAGCAGGTGTACTGATTGTCTGCAGCTCTTCGTAAAACATTATCATTACTGTGGCTGTTTCTGGTTGTACTCATCCTCTCTGTGTTATTTCTAACTGATCCACTGAACAAATAGATCCAAATAGCTTCATATGTGGTTGTTTCCAGTTTCTGGTTTTTTAGCGCCCCTAACAAAGCTCTATTAATTTAGAGAGGAACATGTTTTTACTTCCTGTAAATTCTTCACAATAAAAGTCTTCCATTAGTTAGTCATTACAAAGTTTTTAATTTGAAGCAGTAAAGCAGGAAATGTTTGGTTTGCAGTCACAGTAAAGTTACACAGTGTATGGGAAACTGTGTACACTGAGGGGCTGCATAAAGAGTCCTTAAGTTAAATAAGGAGTTTTTTGAACTGTGAATAAAGCCAAGCTACTTTAGTGGAGTACAAAAATAAAAAATTTAGAGGTGAAATGAGCATAATAGGTCCTCTTTAAGAGTGAATGTTAAATATGAGCAGTTCAAACCTTCCAGGTGGCAGTGTTGTGTCTGAAGTAGAAGAACATGGTGGTGAACCAGTTGTAAATCTCATTCAGAGTGCGTTGTTTGTCTGGAGACTCCAGGATAGACTGCAAACAGTCAGACACAGTGACAAATGATAAACAGAGCAACTTCACAAACAAATAAACTGTTAATATCGGCTGCCTTTGAAAACTTACCCATCTTATCAGGTAGGCATAGGTGTACGGAGGCCTGATGTTATTGTATTTGTAACACTCCATACTGGGGACCAGATCTGTACAACAACAGTGATACATACTCAGATCAGTAAACAAATGGGATTATTATTATCATTATTATTATTGTTATTATTATTATGTGTGGTGGTGAGAAACTAGAGGGACACATTCTCCCAACACATGAGAGGATGTAAGGACAGAAAAATAGAAAATATACAATGTTCAGGCGACTGCACAGAGGCCGAACTATTGTGAACCATAATTTACTTCATCTACAAACTTCATCCAAAGTAATTTAGCAATAACAAGTATTACATTTCCACTCTGAGACCAAAGTTTATCTTCCAAAAGGATTTATATCTTATGTTTAAATGCTACAGAGACATCAGAGTTGCTGGTAAATTACCAAGAGGCTCACGTGTACAGAGACATCGAAGCACATTTTAAAGAGTATTTTTGATCAAACTGATCTCCTAAATGGTTTGCTGCTGGATGATATTAAATGTGTGTGGAAGTTCGCCCTCAAGTCAATGTATCCTAATTCAGTGGTGAAGAAGGAAGCCCACCAGGAGTTTAGACCCATGATAGTTCACATGCCATGTAGACTGAGAAAGGTTTGTTATGATTATGATATATTTGAACAGCCAGATGTGGCTGTTGTATAGAGGCATGTAAGGTAACAGTTTTTTGTTACTTCCTTGCAGGAAGTAACAAAAACATTGTAAGACTTGGGTTTGAACTGAGAGCATGAAATTTGTCCCTGTTCCTCTCAGACCTGGACTTGCAGATTGATTATTGATGGTTCTCTTTGCTTAATAACAGTCTGTAGAAACTGGTACCTGGCAGAAGGTGGGAAGAACCAGCAGCTCTGAAGCCGTGCTGGGCCAATTCCTCCAGATGTTTAACGCTCCATTGTTGCACTCGGTCTCCCTCTGCTACCTGTGCCTGGGGCAGGAACAGAGGAAGGCTATACGGCCAGTTAGAAGCTGCCTTCTGCAGGGAATGATGGAGGCAGACATCAACACAGTTTCATGTGATTTTTCTACAGGCTCAAAGGATTCAAGCATATTGCTAAATGTTTACATTTTCTCAAAATTCTTGATGCTAGACAAAACAAATCTTTTAAAATCAAGTAAATGAACCTGGAAGCAAAAGCTGAGAGGGATCAGAGGCAACATACCAAATCAGTGTATTTATGTTCAGAGAGGCGCAGATGGAGTTGCATCGCAATGAGTTTCTGTTTTTCTAGGATGAGCTAAAAAAAGAGAGAATGCCCATGTTTTATTTGCACCAAATTCTTCAACTTGAGACATGTAGAGAGTCAGTTAGTAATTAGTTTAAGTTATTTTCAGTTGCAATAGCTTCAGATCAACAATGATTTATTGTGCAGCGGAGCTGTATCTGCTGAATGCAGACAAAAAAACAAACCCTGTTTGTTCCGTAAACTCAGGAGGAACTAACTGACAAACATATTCAACTAACTACAGTAATACTAATACAAATACTCAAAGCTGCCTATTCATACACAACCTGTTATTCTACAAATTATGTTCATATGCAAATATTGTGCATGAGCAAAATATGTTTTGTGATAAACTTAGAATAACTGAACGGAAAAGTTAAAACAGTGATTCAACATTTTGGAGAATCACTGGATAGATGTTCAGCTGGTTCAGACGGAGTCAGGATATAGTTTTTTTGTTTGTTTGTTTTTAGAGTTGTTTTTTTTTACAATGTATCAAAAAGTTGTTAAAAATGCAAGTGCCAACTCCTCTGAAGCTCACTGATAGTACGTTGTGTGTCATTCATGCTTTTAGGGCAACAACTTATTCATCCACCCAGCAATTTTGTGCAGCATCTTGCCAGATACAGCAAGCAAAGGTTTAGATGCTTTGATGTCAAGACTTCAGGAAGCTGCACACAGTCACTGCACCTGGCTGTTCACCATGAAAAAGTTCCAGCATGTAACTAACCCTGAACCCCAAAACTGTTGTTATTACTGTAGAAACTCTGCTGCTGCCATTCTTTTACTATTTATTTGGTTTTTATATCTACTGTTTGTTGCCCACATGTTCTATACAAAGTATCATGAGCCTTAAAAGCCAGTATCTAGTGTTTGGAGAAGAGACCCTGGAGATCATGTTTGGACCTGAGCATTCACCTGACTCTCCATGCACTGAACAATATCCTGCTGGATCCTCCACTGAGCAATGCTTCTTTCACCATGACTGTGTTCAGAATGGAGATGTCTACAAGACAGAATAGATCAAGCTTAAAGGAACAGTCCAACGTCTTTCGGAAATACACTTCTGTGCCATTCAACAATTCAGCCGCTGTGTTGAATGTATGTTTCTCCTAAACCCAAACAGAACCCTAAACAGTAACCTCTGTGACACCGAAGCACAACCTAATGTTTACATAAATTGCTGTAGATCAGCAAAAAACACTATTTTGTATGCTTTTGATGCATTATCGTTTTATATATTTTACATTGTCATTTTTATAATTGTGTTTTTGTAAAGTACTGCTAATTTTAAATAGTCTGTCGCTATATTATTACATTACATAACATCACAGTTTATGTGACTGCTTAGTAAACTGTATGTCCTGACAGTTTGAAAATAATCATTCCCAACAACACTTCAGTGACATCAGATTCAACAAATGAAGTATTCAGAACAATACTTACTTTAAGAAACTAGGAAAATCTTCAGACACTGCATCACAGCCAGGCCAGCGGCAGAGGCCACTCACAAACAGAGCACTGGCACTCTCTGGGAAGCTTGAGGGAACAGAAATATCTCGATGAACATCAGTGTGACTGGAACTACTTTCAAAACTGTTGTACCGGGGAGAGTTTTGGGGAAAACCCGACCTGTCTGTAAAAACTAAGAGATTTGCGCACTGGAATAAAGATAGAATAAAGCTCCCTTTTTTATATCTGAAATTAGTTGCCTTCCACATGTTGCTACCCTGTGTGGAAGTCAGCTGTTGAGATCGGAAACTGTAAAAGGCTCAGCTCCTGCTTCACCGTTATAGCCTGACATTACTGCTGACATGGTACCATTACATCTGTCAATCTCTCACAAGCCAGGCAGACACCCACTGAGAGCATACTTAAGTATGGACACAGCTCATAGTGGCAACACTAATCCCATACATCCAAAATACCACCCCAGAAGACACCCCAAGGGACACAGGGTCACAATCTCCTTCTCTAATCCAACAAAACACCTGTAGACCAAATGGACAAATTCCCATGCCCTCTTTAGGTTTCTTGCAAGGATAAAGAACTGGACCACCTTTCCACCAAGAAAGAATCTGCAGTCATTTAAAATTCATTCTAGTATGCAAACATAGTTTTTCACTGTAACATATCTTTAGTCAACCCATTAATTAAATGTTCTTGTGTTGCATTGAGTTAATTGCATAATTAGTAATTCAGTGTGAATGGGAGACAGTCACCCATCATGAAGCCTGGCCTCTATGGAGCTCTGCTTTGGGCCATCTCTCCTCATGGGCAGCAAGTGATGGCTTTGGCTGGCAGAGGAGCCCATGTGTGGTGAAGAGGACCTGGTTGCATCTGCCTCTTCCTTGCAAATGGAGATGCCGTCAGATGTGCTGTTTTCTTCAAAGTGAAGGAGAGGGCATTGATTTAAGCTTTTGGTCTGTTTCAAACACATGCCACAAGAAGCTGCCATTACTAATGTTCTGCTGTAAAAACAGGTGGAGATGGTCTTAAAATTCAATTAATTGTTTCATTTTATTAGGGTAGATGTAACAACATCAGGTCGGCTTTCAGGTCATTTAACGGTCTTTTTCTGATACTGAGACTTAACACACCATAATCTGGAACTTCCTATAACCTGAACCTTTGAAAACTTTGTGGGCAAAGGTGGTCAGTTCTGCCTTTCTTTTCCATTGTCTTATACAAACCACAAAGGCTCAGATGTACGTCACTGAATAGACAACAAAAAGTTTAAAAAGTCTTCACCACCGTACCCACAGAAGTGAAATGGTGAAATGACTTTACTGCTATGTCGTTGTGTTTGTTGTAGTTGAGATATGAGGACACATCTACTTGACCAGTCATGGGCAACAGCCCTGCGAGCATCCCCTGCCCTCCTGCAAGTACCTGGAACCAGATTTAGTGCCACCTCCTGAAGGAATCTGTCTCCAAAAGCAGCAACAAGGACAACGGCTACAAGTTAGCAACGTGAACTTAGTGATACCAGCAACCATAGTCAAATGTATTCCTAAGGCCAGAGTGGGTGACATAGAGTCAAATTTAAAACTGCTGGCTAGGAGTAAACGCAGATATGGTACTACTGTTATCCATGTCGGCGGTAATGACTTCCGATCACGCCAATCGGAGGTCACTAAAATTAATGTTGAGTCAGTGTGTACATTTGCTAAAACAATGTCGGACTCCATAATTTTCTCTGGACCCCTGCCTAATCTGACCAGTGATGACATGTATAGCCGCATGTCACAGTTTAACCGCTGGCTGTCGAGGTGGTGTCCAGCAAACGATGTGGGCTTCATAGATAATTGGCAGACTTTCTGGGGAAAACCTGGTCTGATAAGGAGAGACGGCATACATCCCACTTTGGATGGAGTTGCTCTCATATCAAAAATATGGCTGAGTTTATATGAAAACCAAAACCATGACAACCCGGAGTTGAGACCAGGAGGCAGAGCTGCAGTCTTACACACTTCTTACACACAGAGACTGTATCTGTCCCCCAACCATTTAAATCAATTAAATCGAAAATCAACAATAGACGAGTCAATCATAAAAATCTAAAAAAAATTAACATTACATCTGAAACTGTTCAACAAAATAAAAAAATTAAATGCGGTCTCTTAAACATTAGATCACTATCTTCTATAGCTCTATTAGTAAATGATCTAATCTCAGACCAATATATTGATTTATTTTGTCTTACAGAAACCTGGCTATGTCATGATGAATATGTTAGCCTTAATGAATCCACTCCTCCCAGTTATATTAATACTTAAATTCCTCGAGATACTGGCCAAGCAGGTGGAGTTGCAGCCATTTTCAACTCCAGCCTTATTATCAGCCCTAGACCTAAATTTAAATTTAATTATAATTCTTTTGAATGCCTTGTTCTTCATATCTCTCATCCAACCTGGAAAACCATACAGCCAGTTCTATTTGTTATAGTGTAAAGTCCTCCTGGCTCGTACTCTGAATTCTTATCTGAATTCTCAGAGATTCTATCAAACTTAGTCCTCAGTACAGACAAAGTAATTATAGCAGGTGACTTTAATATTCATGTAATGTCATTATTAGACTCAATTGACTTCTCTCAGTGTGTAAATAAACCCACTCACTGTCATAATCACACACTTGATCTTGTGCTGACTTATGGCATAGAAATTGAACATTTGACAAATTTTACTCAAAATCCCATTTTATCAGACCATTACTTGATAACTTTTGCTTTTTTATTGGTAGATTACACACCATTAGACAAAAATGTCCTCCCTAGATGTCTTTCTGATAGTGCTGTAGCAAAATTTAAGGAAGCAATTCCATTAGCACTGAATTCAGTTCCTTATATCAATACTTCAGAGTACTCATTTGACAATTTCAGTCCCTCCCAAATTGATAAATTTGTTGACAGTGCTGCAGGCACTCTACAGCAAATGCTCAATTCCATCACTCCTTTAAAAAGGAAGATAAAACATAAGAGGTTAGCTCCTTGGTATAACTCCAAAACCCGCATATTAAAGCAATTATCACGTAAGTCTAAAAGGATTTGGCGTTCCACCAAAGTAGAAGAATCTCGCTTAGTCTGGCTAGAAAATCTTAAAACTTATCAGAAGGCCCTCTGTAAAGCCAGAGCCACCTATTACTCAGCATTAATTGAGGAAAACAAACATATCCCTAGGTTTCTTTTCAGCACTTTGGCCAGGCTGACAAAGAGTCATAACTCTATTGATCCGTGTATTCCAATGGCTCTCAGTAGTAATACATTCATGAGCTTTTTTAATGATAAAATTCTAACAATTAGAGATAAAATTCAACAATCTCTCCCCTCACCAGGCGAAGATTTATCAAGAACCTTAGAAACAGCCACGAAACCTGACTTAAGTTTGGACTGTTTCTCTCAGATTGACCTTCCTGAATTAACCTCAATGATTTCTTCATCCAAACCTTTGAATTATCTGTTAGACCCCATCCCAACCAAGCTGCTTAAAGGTATAATATGTAATTATTCCGCATTAAAATGTCTAAAAACAACTAGACCTATGTTCTACATGTTGTTGAGTTGTGTACTTACATTATCCCTATTATTTCCAACAGAGAAATCTGTAATTTAATAAAAGTAACCAACCGTTTATTTGGTCGCCTGTCAATGCGTCATACGTCCTCTAACACAGAGTAAACTAACGTTAGCACGAGATGCATGCATCTGCGCTGTGTTTGTCCGCTACAATGGTGTCTACCAAAGAGTAACTTACACACGTACAAGATAATACATCAGCATTGTGTTTGTTCCACACAAACTGTGATAAATGGACTTTTATTCAGTTTTAAGCCACATTTTCATGATAAACTTAGGTCGTTTTTAACTATATCTTTTAGCTGGAAGAAGGATTTTAGTCACTGGATGTTATCAAGAAATAAACTGGGCAAACGTTAGCAGCAGCTCGGCTAACAGCCCTTCCAGGAAGTCTGTGATCACCAAACATCGCCTGAGAAATACTGATTTTTTTAGGTGAAACAGTTTTAAATAGTATTTTTA
Source organism: Euthynnus affinis (assembly GCA_029490765.1). Lineage (NCBI taxonomy): Eukaryota > Metazoa > Chordata > Actinopteri > Scombriformes > Scombridae > Euthynnus > Euthynnus affinis. Next base: position 2,713,312 of record CM055841.1, read on the forward strand.
ACGATTTCAGTCTGCGTGTACATTTGTTTTTGGAGAAGCGGAGACCTCGGCGGATAATTCAGTTCCTGGGAGAAACCAGAGGAACGTCTGGGTGTAAAGTTAATAAGATTAATAAACCGAACAAGTTTTAGCAGCAGCTCAGCTCACAACCTGTATCTGACGTCCGTCCATCACCAAACTTTGTAGGAGAAACACAGATTTTTTTTTTAGGTAAAACAGTTTTTAATTAATATTTTAACCATTTTAATCTGCTTGTACATTTGACTTTGGAGAAGAGGAGACCTTTGCGGATAATTCGGCTCCCGGGAGAAACCGGACGAACGTCTGGATCTAAAGTTATAAGAGAAATAAACAGAAAAAGTGTTAGCAGTAGCTCAGCTAACAGCCTGTATCTGACGTCCGCGGATCGCCGTACTTCGTCGGAGAAACACTGATCTTTCAGATGAAACAGCTTTATTCAGTGTTTTTACCTGTAATCACCGGGTCCATTTGTTCTGGAGAGGGGGAGACCTCTGCGAGTAATTCGGCTGCCAGTATAAAAATCCTGAACCATGAACATGGGAGTTATCGTGTCCGCGATGAAGCTGATTATTTAACAAAAAAAGACAACAACTCCCGTGATCCCTTGCTACTTCACACCGTCATCACACTCCGTCTTTTGTTATTGTTTTGATTGAGAGACCCCATAGCAGCTGAAATTACATATAGTGCGTTTAAGGACGTCTTACCCTTTATTAGCACCTCCTTACTAAATATAATCAATATGTCTTCAGTAAGTGGCTATGTACCGCAGTCCTTTAAAGTAGCTGTAATTGAACCCCTCCTCAAGAAGCCTACTCTCGATTCAGACGTCTTAGCCAACTATAGACCTATATCTAACCTTCTTTTTCTCTCTAAGATCCTGGAGAAAGCAGTCGCCAATCATTTACATGACTTTCTAGATAACAATAATTTATTTGAGGCTTTTCAGTCAGGATTTAGAGTGCATCATAGCACAGAGACAGCACTGGTTAAAGTCACAAACGACCTCCTGATTGCATCGCTGTACTTGTCTTGTTAGATCTTAGTGCCGCATTTGACACTGTTGTCCATCAAATCCTGCTACAGAGACTGGAACATTTCACTGGCATTAAAGGAACTGCATTAAGCTGGTTTAAATCATATTTATCAGATCGATTTCAGTTTGTACAATGATGAATCCGCCATGACAGCAAAAGTTAGACATGGAGTTCCACAAGGTTCTGTTCTGGGACCTATACTATTCACTTTGTATATGCTACCTATAAGGGAATATTATTCAAAAACACTCCATAAATTTCCATTATTATGCAGATGATACCCAAATATATTTATCAATGAAGCCAGAGGAATCCAATAAGTTAACTAGACTCCAAGCATGACTTAAGGACATAAAGACCTAGATAACCTGCAATTTTCTGCTGCTAAACTCAGATAAAACTGAAGTTATTGTGCTTGGTCCTAAACACCTTAGAAACACTTTTATCTAATGATTTATCTAATTTAGATGGCATTACCCTGGCCTCCAGCACCACCGTAAGGATTCTGGGAGTTATCTTTGATCAGGATAGGCCCATATAAAACAAATTTTAAGGACTGCCTTTTTTCACTTACGCAATATCGCTAAAATCAGACACATCCTTTCTCATCAAGATGCAGAAAAAATAGTCCACGCATTTGTTACTTCTAGGCTGGACTGTTACAACTATTATCAGGCTGCCCTAACAAGACTATAAAGACTCCCCAGTTGATCCAGAATGCAGCTGCTCGTGTTCTGACTAAAACTAGAAAAAGAGATCATATTTCCCCCGTCTTAGCTTCACTGCATTGGCTTCCTGTAAAATCAAGAATAGAATTTAAAATCCTTCTCCTTACCTACCAAGCTCTTAATGGTCAGGCACCATCATATCTTAAAGAACTCATAGTACCATATTATCCCACTAGAGCACTGCGCTTCCAGTATGCAGGTTTACTGGTGGTTCCTACAGTCTTTAAAAGTAGAATGGCAGGCAGAGCCTTCAGCTATCAGGCTCCTCTCTTGTGGAACCATCTCCCAGATTCGGTCCGAGGGGCAGACACCCTCTCTATGTTTAAGAGTAGGCTTTAAACTTTCCTTTTTGATAAAGCTTATAGTTAGGTCTGACCAGGCTTGCCTTGGATCAGCCCTTAGTTATGCTGCTATAGGCCTAGACTGCCAGCGGACTTCCCATGATGCACTGAGCTCCTCTCTCCTCTTCTCCATCTGCATGTATTTTGTTACCATTAATGCAAGTTACTAAGTTTACTTCTTCCCCAGAGTTCTTTGTGCTTTCTAATCCACAGGAAGCCCCATAAACCATAAACCATGCTGATGTGTTGCCGTCCTTCTTCTGTTCTTCGCCAGCTGTACCTGTTGTTGCTGCTGTTTGTTTTCTTACCGCTGTCGCTAAGTGCTTGCTCATGGGGGGATCTGTTAGGTTTCTCTTTCTGTAATTTAAATAGCGTGGTCTAGACCTGCTCCATGAAAAAGTGCCCTGAGATGACTTTGTGTTGTGAATTGGCACTATATAAATAAAATTGAATTGAATTGAAAAAGTTCAGATGCAGGTTGGTAAGTCCCAGAAAAACACCCTAACACACCAAGTTGTCAGCAGGTCCTCTGCTCTTGGGTAACAAAAGCTAGTACAAAATTTATGTAACACAAAATTAAGCATATCTAAAAATGCCAGTACACATATAATGACTTTCATGCAGAATGATGATGTTGCTGATGTGCTGTCTGCGTACCACATTGTTGTCTGGATGTTGTTTGGGAAACTTGACGCAGCACTGACGGTCTCTGCTGCTTCTGCTTCATGCTGTCCATACTGTTCCAACTGTGAAAAAAAAACACTAAATCAGCAATGTGAGCCTACATCGCTCTCAGTGCTATGAGGACATGCAGTGTGTTTACACAGCAAGCACCTGTCTAGAGTAACGAAATAAGTGCTTTACAGCTTTCCACATGACAACACCGAAGAGCCAGAGCCTAAGGTCCACAATGGTAAAAACTTGGTGACCTTGATTTTGAATTTTGATGGAGGGATGGTCAGTAAAACCTAGTCATAGGGTCTCTGAGTCCTCCCAATAAAGTATACCTCAGTACTTATCAGTCAGGCCTCAGTATGCTTCAAAGGAAGTACTTGTCTAACACAGTCTTAAAACCCTTTCCCACATTGGGGGTTGCGGCTCTGACAGTAGTGTTGAGAGAAGAAAGTACAGAACAGAAAAAACACTTTTGCCTTTAGGTTTGGTGGGACTAAACTAGATTATGTGAAGCATACTGAGGACCTAAAAGGTCATCTACAGAGGAAACATTCAAACTATATTCTGAGTTGTCGGCTTCACATGCATAGAACAGATTCAAGTAATACAGCCATCATCATCTCAGCAACAGGTCACATTTCACTCATCTTTATGTGCATAACTGCAACCCTAATTGTAGCTTTTGGATTCATTTTTGTCAGTCCTCAATCAGTGTAGACACTGTGCTTAAGAGACCAGGTAGTGTTCAGTGTCAGTGTACACTGACGGAGGACTGCAGTCTCTGTGCTACTTGACCAGTGCAGACAAGGTGTCAGTAAGAGTTAGCAAGCAGCAGCTTGACTGGGTAAACATATACAGTGCTGGCGTCACAGGGCCCAAGAGATCCAGACCCCTTCAGCTAAACATCCCAGAGTGTGTTCACCTTGGACACAGGTTGTCATGACAATCGAGAGGTAAAAACTATAAATATTCCATACACGTTACAAAGTAATCCACCAGCAATGTGCTTGCATGAACGGTATGTGATTTACCTATGCAGCGCCTTGCCAGGTCACATCGCATTCAAATGAATGAGAGAGCTGCATTTTTTTTACACAGGGCTAAAGCTGATCTGAATGCAGGCTAAGGTACCTTCTGAAATCACTGCCTTTTTCATTCACTTCATATTTATTAGATAACAATGAGACATTTACTCTAGACTGAGCAGTAAATTGAGATTTCAAACACTTGCTAATCATTCATTCATTCATCATTGTCAGCTGCACACAACCATCATTTTTGTATCTATAAAATGCAGCACATTGCATTGTGGGATTGTCAGCAGAAAGCAGTTCACTTGTCATGGACACTACTTTTTTCAGTCCATTGTGGAATTTCTTTAGTTAGTTCCTCACAAGTTTTCCTCACATCACAAGTTTTCTACATATTGATTCAGATTACAGTAAAGGGGCACAATACTTGCATAATTTTGATAACACTGCTGCCAGGCACACAAACATCTCATTCTGCAAAAGACTGTCATTCTCACACAATTGACATTTGATGTTTCGCTGTGACGGGGGAAGTTGCTATAACTTTACTGTACATGCTCTTATCTGCACTGCACTTTACATGGTTGCCCAGTCACAACCCTCAGCCCGGGTCCCCAGACATCCATGCGAGTGTGACGTCATTGGACGGTACATGCGGTGTGAAGGCCTGTCCAATGCTGCTTGAAGCTTTAATTCTCTGTTGACCTTGTCCCTTCAACCACAGGTGGAAAGTAACATCAGCACTGCAGGCAAGCACATTATTATTATAACAATATTATGCTACTTAATACTTCTGTTGCTCCACAAAATCTACATTTACCTTCTTTTTTTTTCTTTGTTGATGAAGACAGATTATTAGTTTGAGAGCACAAATCAAGAATTTGAGCAGCCTTGCAGGCATGAAGAATAAGTTAGAATGATGCTTCAGAGCTATGTTGGAAAATAATGCACACTCTCCAGCCAATCAGAATCCAGCACTCAATGCAGCCATGTACACATTAAAGTCTTCAGTGGTTGAAGTGTGAAGGCTTTCCTGCACCAGAGCAAGCAGTGCACCTGTGACAACCACAGCCTGCCTGTCAGAAAGCCCTGACACACACACATACACACACACACACACACTGATAGCATCACCACAGCAGTCTACACAATGAGTGGGAAATAAAGCTGCTCCACTTCTGTGCATGTCACCTGCAACCACTAGGAATGTTTGCTGATGTTGCCTGGAAATTTGATAATATTGTCCCAGCAGTAGTACTTTAGGAAGAGATACTCAGTTTGATCCTTTGCACAAAGATGCAAATTAATTCTCATTTTTGTGAATTTTTTTGTTTTGTTTTATATATACAATTGCAACGTGATGGTTCATTGTACAGTGCGTATATGGAAACAAATTAAGTCACATTTTTTGAAACCCATATCTTATGCACTTCCTATCAGGGAAGTGCATAAGTGCACTGGGATGCACTTATATATATATATATATATGTTTATTTATATATTGTAGGGAGGCACAATATTATCGGCACCAATTACCTCCTTCCCCGCCTGACCAGCCTCCATGGACTGTTTCTCCCTGTCAATCCTGGTGTTTCCTCCGCAGGCTCCACTTCATTCAGCTGCCTGTCAGGCCCGCTGCTTCTTCCCACTTTAACCCGAATAACAAACCTCAGTGCTCCACATGGAGAGCCATGGCTAGTGTTAGCTGAGAGGTTAGCAGAAGCTAGCTGGATGTGCTTCTTTCCGGTCATGCTGCTACTAACGCTCCGCTAGTCCCTCAGCTAACGTTAGCCCCGGCTCTCTGTGTGGATCCAACTAGAGCACCGAACCCCAGTTCGTTATTCAGGTTAAAGTGGGAAGAACGGGCAGCGAGTGAGTGAAGTGGAGCCCCAGTCCGTGGAGGAGCTGCTGTGTTCAGCTGCACAGATAGGACACACTTTGGTTGACTAGATGTACCACTCTGTTGGGGAAAAAAAGCTTCTTCTTTTTGGTTTATAACAGTGGTTGGCAACCACCGTTTTAGGTGCATTACCACCAACTTCTGCTCCAGAGTGAAGACCAGAGATTAAATCCTACACATTAATACTGTCTAATGCTCCAGTTCATTAAAGTTTTAATGCTAAGCTCCTGAACTCCAGTCTTCCTGAAATTTTCCTTAATGTATTGTCTTTCTTGATCATACTTAGTACAATCTATGCTTGGCCAAAAAAAGGGGAAAATTGACCTGATTTTCCAAGATGGCCGACTTCCTGTTGGACTTACAATATGGCTTCAAGAGGCTTTTTTGTGCATCTTGCCATTATACATGTGCCTTGTGAATTTCATTTTTCTACGTTAATCTGGAAGGCGGGGCTTCAATTTTGAAATTTTCAAGGGGGCGCTGTTGAGCCATATTGCCACGCCTATTCAAATTGACTACATAGGATTTTAGCCAACATCACTCTAGACATGTGTGTCAAGTTTCGTGACTGTAGAGCCATCCCTTCTCCCTGAAAAACAGTATCGTATGTCATGGCGAAGGATTCGTCGCCATGGTAACAGCGTTCAGTTTTGGGTCATGAGCTGCAAAGTGTAACATCACCAAGGTCTTGTTTATTAGCTGACTTAATTTCAGGTGCATCAGCCAAATTTCCTATGAGTAATTAGACAAAGTACGACGCATGTTACTTCCTGTTGCCAGTAGGTGGCACTATGACTTTCGCTAAATATGAGACTGAACATGCGTTCAGACCGGGACTCTTAACAGGCATGTGAAATTTGGAAAAGATCAGACCACGTGGAGGCAAGTTATAAGGCTTTGAAATTTCATGGCGAGACGTCGAAATTCGCCGCATCGCCTTGGCAACACCTTTCGACGAAAAGTCACCAACTTCATAATATAGGATCTGCAAGGTCTTGAGGCTATTCCCAGTAAATTTGAGCTGCATTCGATCACCGTGCTACCCACAGGGCGTCGGAGCGTAAAACATGTTACTTCCTGTTGCCAGTAGGTGGCGCTATGACTCATATCCAGTATTGACACATGGATGCGTTCAGGACGGGACTCTTATCAGGCACAAAAGGTTTGGGTCTCTTAGGATCACGTATGCCGCAGTTATGGCCGTTTCAATTTTCATGGCGAAGGATCGAAATTCGCCCCCCAGCCACGCCCCTTTGGCAATGACGACAACTCACCATTTTAACAACTTTTAATCTCCTATGCCTGTAGATGATATGGACCGAATTTCAAGTGGCTGAGGTCAAATCTCTAGGAGGAGTTCGTTAAAGTATGCGGGTTGGAAATGACCAAATCGGGGTCAAAATGGCAACTTTGGCACAAAATGGCCGACTTCCTGTTGGAGTTAGGGTATGTGTCCAAGTGACTTTTTGGTGCGTCTGGTCATGATACATATGCATACCAAATTTCTTTGTCCTACGACAATCTGTATCGAGGGGCTCAATTTTCCTAATTTTTTAGGGGGCGCTATCGAACCATTTTGCCCCGCCTTTTTGCGAGACGCATAAAATATAAAATTTTTCACCACTTCTGACGTCTGTGCAAAGCTTAACAACTTTTCGTGCACATTTAGGCCCTCAAAAATGCGTTTGTTTCGGAATAATAATAATAATTAAAGCTGCAAGCAGCGATGATCGGGCCCTCGCACCCCAGTGCATGTCGACCGCCGCGCAGTCGAAGGACGCCCAGTCGAAGGGCTTTTGTCAGTGACTTGGCGATGTTTCCAAACTCAGGCTGTTTTCAGACAGAGCAAGGAGAGAAACATCACATCCTTTGTCCACTATTTTGCCCAGCTGCTGCAATGAAATGCTGTAGGGGGCGCAATGGAGCCAGTTTACATCACTGATTGAATATTGTAATGTAGATGTGCTCTGGCCTGGACTGTTAGCAAACCTGTAAAGTTTCAGGCAGATCCAACCATGTACACTCAAGTTATATCAATTTCCTCTGTCATGGCGAAACATCAAAACTAAACGCTACACCACAGCCAAACGCTTCGACATGAACTTAATCTTTTGATAACTTTTGATCATACACTAGTCTAGATGACACACACTGATTTTGAAGTCCTCACGATGAATTCTGTAGAAGGAGTTCGTTAAAATGCAAGGTAAGCGACATGACCAAAAAAAGGCAAAAATTGACCAGTTTTTCAAAGATGGCCGACTTCCTGTTGGACTTACGATATGGCTCCAAGAGGCTTTTTTGTGCGTCTTGACATTATACATGTGCCTTGTGAATTTCATTTTTCTACGTTAATCTGGAAGGCGGGGCATCAATTTTGAAATTTTCAAGGGGGCGCTCTTTAGCCATATTGCCACGCCCATTCAAATTGACTACATAGGATGTTAGCTAATGTCACTCTGGACATGTGTGTCAAGTTTCGTGACTGTAGAGCCATCCCTTGTCCCTGAAAAACAGTATCGTATTTCATGGCGAAGGATTTGTCGCCATGGTAACAGCGTTCAGTTTTGGGTCATGACCTGCCAAATGTACCATCCCCAAGGTCTTGTTTATTAGCTGACTTAATTTCAGGCGCGTCGGCCAAATTTCCTAGGAGTAATTAGACAAAGTACAAGGCATGTTACTTCCTGTTGCCAGTAGGTGGCGCTATGACTTTCGCTAAATATGAGACTGACCATGTGTTCAGACCGAGACTCTTAACAAGCATGTAAAATCTGGAAAAGATCAGACCACATGGAGTCAAGTTATGAGGCTTTGAAATTTCATGGCGAGACATTGAAATTCGCAGCGTCGCCATGGCAACACCTTTCGACGTAAAGTCACCAACTTCATAATATAGGATCTCCAAGGTCTTGAGGCTATTCTCAGTAAATTTGAGCTGGATTCGATCACCGTGCTACCCACAGGGCGTCTGAGCGTAAAACATGTGACTTCCTGGTGCCAGTAGGTGGCGCTATGACTCAGGTCCAATATTGTCACATGGATGTGTTCAGGGCGGGACTCTTATCAAGCACAAAAGGTTTGGCTCTCTTAGGATCACGTATGCCGGAGTTATGGCCGTTTCAATTTTCATGGCGAAGGATCGAAATTCGCCCCCCGGCCACGCCCCCTTGGCAATGACGAAAACTCACCGTTTTAATAACTTTTAATCTCCTATGCCTGTAGATGATATGGACCGAATTTCAAGTGGCTGAGGTCAAATCTCTAGGAGGAGTTCGTTAAAGTATGCGGGGTGGTAATGACCAAATCGGCGTCAAAATGGCAACTTTGGCACAAAATGGCCGACTTCCTGTTGGAGTTAGGGTATGTGTCCAAGAGACTTTTTGGTGCGTCTGGTCATGATACATAAGCCTACCTAATTTCGTTCTCCTACGACAATCTGTATCGAGGGGCTCAATTTTCCTAATTTTCTAGGGGGCGCTATCGAGACATTTTGCCCCGCCTTTTTGCGAGACGCATAAAATATCAAATTTTTCACCACTTCTGATGTCTGTGCAAATTTTAACAACTTTTCGTGCACATTTAGGCCCTCAAAAATGCGTTTGTTTTGGAAGAAGAATAATAATAATAATAATTCCTTCAGATCCAATAGGGCTTCGCACCGGTAGGTGCTCGGGCCCTAATAATAATAATAATTCCTTCAGATCCAATAGGGCCTTCGCACCAGTCGGTGCTCGGGCCCTAATAATAATAATAGAGAAGAATTCCTTGAATTACAATAGGGCTTCGCACCGGTAGGTGCTCGGGCCCTAATAATAATAATAGAGAAGAATTCCTTGAATTACAATAGGGCTTCGCACCGGTAGGTGCTCGGGCCCTAATAATAGAGAAGAATTCCTTGAATTACAATAGGGCTTCGCACCGGTAGGTGCTCGGGCCCTAATAATTAAAGCTGCAAGCAGCGATGAACGGGCCCTCGCGCCCTGGGGCATGTCGACGGCTGCGCAGTCGAAGGGCTTTCATCAGTGACTTGTAGATGTTTTCAAACTCAGGCTTTTTTCAGACAGAGCAAGGAGAAAAACATCACATCCTTTGTCCACTATTTTGCCCAGCTGCTAGGGCTGCTGCGTTGAAATGCCGTAGGGGGCGCAATGGAGCCAGTTTGCATCACTGATTGAATATTGTAATGTAGATGTGCTCAGGCCTGGACTGTTATCAAACCTGTAAAGTTTCAGGCAGACCCAACCATGTACACTCAAGTTATATCAACTTCCTCTGTCACGGCGAAACATCAAAACTCAACGCCACGCTACGGCCAAACGCTTCGACATGAACTAAATCTTTTGATAACTTTTGATCACACACTAGTCTAGATGACACACACTGATTTTGAAGTCCTTGCCATGAATTCTGTAGGAGGAGTTCGTTAAAATACAAGGTAAGCGACATGGCCAAAAAAAGGCGAAAATTGACCAGTTTTTCAAAGATGGCCGACTTCCTGTTGGACTTACGATATGGCTCCAGGAGGCTTTTTTGTGCGTCTTGAGCTTATACATGTGCCTTGTCTACGTTAATCTGGAAGGCGGGGCTTCAATTTTGAAATTTTCAAGGGGGCGCTGTTGAGCCATATTGCCACGCCCATTCAAATTGACTACATAGGATTTTCACCGGTGTCCCTCCAGACATATCTGTCAAGTTTCGTGACTGTAGAGCCATCCCTTCTCCCTGGAAAAAAGCATCGTTAGTCATGGCGAAGGATTTGTTGCCATGGTAACAGCGTTCGGTTTTGGGTCACGACCTGCCAAATGTAGAATCACCAAGGTCTTGTTTATTAGCTGACTTAATTTCAGGTACATCGGCCAAATTTCCCAGGAGTAATTAGACAAAGTACGACGCATGTTACTTCCTATCGCCAGTAGGTGACGCTATGACTTTCGCTAAATATGAGACTGAACATGTGTTCAGACCGGGACTCTTAACAAGCATGTGAAATTTGGAAAAGATCAGACCACATGGAGGCAAGTTATAACGCTTTGAAAATTCATGGCGAGACATCGAAATTCGCTGCGTCGTCACGGCAACACCTTTCTCTGAAAACTCACCAACTTCAGGATATACAAAGTCCAATATCTTGAGGCTATTCTGAGTAAATTTTAGTTGGATCCAATCACTGTGCTACCCACAGGGCGTCAAAGTGTAAAACATGTTACTTCCTGCTGCCTGTAGGTGACGCTATGACTCATATCCAGTATTGACACATGGATGTGTTCAGGGTGGGACTCTTATCAAGCACAAAAGGTTTGGCTCTCTGAGGATCACGTATGCCGCAGTTATGGGCATTTCAATTTTCATGGCGAAGGATCGAAATTCACCCCCCGGCCACGCCCCCTTGGCAATGACGAAAACTCACCATTTTAATGACTTTTCATCTCCAATGCCTGTAGATGATACGGACCGAATTTCAAGGTGAGTGATGTCATCAGTGACATCACCCACTCTAAGTTTGAGAATTCCACGCAATACACACTAATGTAAAAGTCTGAGAAGGGCTGAAAATTTCATAAAACATAAACTGTGACTGTGTAAAAACCGTAAAAGATATGAAAAAGCTGAATACATGTTTAATAGTTGAAAGTCTTGTGACCCGTTTAAAGTTGAAATGAAGTCTCTAGCTGAAAGTATGTGGAAGTAGTTGAATGCCAAAGTGGAGTGGGTTGAAGAGGATTTTAAGCCTCTGTCCATTCATTTCAATGGCAGAATTTTTTTTGAATTTGTGTAATATTTAAATAAATATAAAAGTATAAAAGGTATAAAAAAGAAAAATACAAGCATAAATGTCCTTAAAGAGCTGCACGTTTTGATATTTGAATGGTTGAAATCGGTGAAAGTATGAAGGAGTTGAAAAGATGCGAAAATCGTACGGAAGAATAATAATAATAACTAGAAAATTCCTGCAGCAGAAATTTTGAGAGTGACACGGGCCGGTGCCAGTGGGTCACGTGTGAGGAGCCCCAGCAGCTGATGGAACACTTATCAGGGAGGAGCTGATGGTATTTGTGTCATTGATGCTCTGTTATGGTTTCAGTGGTATGGCCGTTAATTATTAGTGCTGATCAACAATTACACTTAGTGTGTTTGAAACATGAAAATATATATAAACATATATATAATTCTAACAATACTATATATTACATTGACTTTTAAGTCATGATGTGAAATATAATTTAATTTTATATAAAACCCATAAATATAATTTATGGGTTTTCTACATCATCAGGAGCACACCTGTACATTATGAATACATTTCTTAATACATTTCAAATATTGAAACAGAACACACCTTAGACCAACAGTTGTTTTTCATGTGTTTATTTATATGATAATATGAAACTGCCCCATAAAAACCTTTTACATGGACAAAATGAAAGAAACTTTAGGAGGAGCAGCAGAAGTGGTATGTCTCTTATGGGACAGACAGAGACAGACGGAGGGAAATTTGGCTGCAGGGTGATCGTCTTGCATGTTTGCATGTTCTCTGAAAATACACAAAAACAAAGAAATCAGTAAGACAGACAACATTATGGTAGCATGAATTAAGTCAAATTAAACTCATCCTCATGGATACATTTATAAATGCTCCTTACTTGTCTATATATATATATATATATATATATATATAATATTCAACCAGCAAGTTTTTTCTTGATGTGAAATGACAGGCATCTATCAGAAGATAATAAGAGGATGTAAAAAAGGCATAGTGTGGAAGGCATAGTGTGTTATTTTCCAGTCAAAATAATATGCTTGAATAAAAGTAACTTTAAGACAAAATTCACGCAAGGGGTATGAATCATTTCAGGCTTGACTGTATGTATATAGTCCAATAGATAGTAGAATATAGATATGAAGCAATATATACGTAGTTCTCCAGGTGTGTAATTTTAAGTCGGGTGTTTATATGAACAGTAAAAGAAGGTTTTTTTCTCATAGCGGACTTTTATTTGTAATAAAATAATCTGAATACTTCTTCAACCAACAGCATTACGTTACTACACTAACAGTATTTACAGCACGAAGGTCAGTTTTAATCTGTGATATCATCTACCTGTTTGGCCAGTGAGCCTCACTGCCGTTCAAATACACCAGACTCCTTTGACAGAAAGACTAAATTTACTTAGCAGAGCACAGATCTACCACACAGTCTCTTTTTTGGCGTTAATGTGAGGTACTTTGCTTCACGAAGGGATCTGATAACTTCTTCAACCGCTGAAACTCACCCAGTCACACACACAGACTGAGCAGCTAGCTGCGCTACAGCAGCACCTCCGTTACCTTACCATCTTAAATGTGTGTTTTTTTCAAAGGAGTCTGGCGCTGCTATATAGCGCGGCTATTTTCGGTTAACGTAAACAAAACGGATCTTACTTTTAAAGAGAGAAGGTCTCATACAAATCATATTAATGATGTCCTCAAACACTTTTAACATCACTCTGAAAGTGACAGAAGCAAACTCAGCACTTTAATGGACGTTGACAGCACACTGAGTCACAGTTTAGCTATATGTATAGTGTTCTTGCTCAGTACCGACTGTATACTTTTTGTACATATTAATAATTTATTCCCAAAAAAATGAGAGAATAATGTCTAGATTCAAGAATAATGTAGGCTAATGCTACTAAGATAACAAAGTTGAAGAGAAAAATATCCACTTACCTCAATCAGATGACTGTTGACTTCGTGGTTGGTGCAGCTCCCTCTGATTAAGGCTGATTAGCTAGCACACAGCTCCGTGCACATAGCTTCGCACACACCGGGACACTCACACGCACGCCCGCAGGCACGCCTACACGCAACCCCACACACATACATGGAGATTTACTCTGCTCCCCATGGCAACCCGTGCATGTGTGCGTGTGTGTTGGTGTGTAAATTTGTCAAAGTAGCTAAAAATGTTAGCTCCGTGAGCCTGTCAAAAAAGGCATTTTTGTGAAGGAACCGTAAATCCTATCAGAAATCTGAGCAGACTAGGAGCACCACAAGATCTTTATGCACAATATTGGTGATCTTCAAGTCCCTAGACTCAAAAATGTCGACAGGAGAGCGAGAGAAAAAAGGGTGTCAGTTCAACTTTCCTCCTGAAATCTCCTCCTTAATTAATATGGGAGTCTATGGGACAGTTGGCCGGTAAACCCTTCACAAAAGGGCTGACAGTTCAAATTCTGTTTGTGTCTGAGCTACGGTTGGCGATTTAAATGACAGAGCAAAAGTGTGCCTACTACTGTGGAAAAAATTATTTGTGTAGACCAAAATATGTGGCTGAAAGGACGATTTATCCAGAAATTTTTCAGAAAAATTTGAATAGCTTCTTCCACTCTAAGCGATGACATCACGCACTCTAGCACTGAACATTCCAGCAATACACACAAATGTTAAACTCAAAATTTATCTAAAATTGTACATGAAACTTTAAAAGTCACAGATCAAAAAGTATAAAAGATATCAAAAAGTTGAATACAAGTTTAATAGCTGACAACTTTGTGAACATTTTAAAGTTTGAATGAAGTCTGTAGCTCAAAGTATGGCGAAGTAGTTGAAGCTTGAAATTGCCCCTAAAATGTGGACATTTTTTGACCCCTCCCCATTCATTTCCTATGGGAAATTTCTTGCAGTTTTTCGCGACTTACGTCGCGAAAAATTTCAATATCTTCACCAAAAGTCATAGCACACCATTCCCGAACGAGCCGCACGTTTTGATGTATAATTCGCATGGGTTTTCTCAAAGCTGTGGGACTAGTTACGCGCCGAAATTTTGTACGGAAGAGGAATAATAAGAAGTGGAAGAAACATGACGAATAACAATAGCCCGAGTCACTACGCTCCATTGCTATTGCATAGCTATGGAGCGTAGTGACTCGTGCAATACCCCGTGTCACTAATAATAATAATAAAGATTTGGATAACAATAGTGTGAATGCCTTGCAGCATTCACACTAATAACTAGAAAATGCATTTCCTGCGGAAAATGCGTGTGAATGCTGACAGCTGAAATGGATTGCAAAACCCTGCTGAATTTGCAGAAATCTGAAATTAATTTTGTTAAGAAAAAGCTGAATACAAGCATTAATATATTTAAAGAGCTCAGTATTTTGATATTTGGTTGAAATAGTTGAAAGTATGAAAGAGGTGAAAGGTTGCAACAAAAAACTGAATTTTGATATTTGAATGGTTGAAATCGGTGAAAGTATGAAGGAGTTGAAAAGATGCGAAAAACATACGGAATAATAATAATAATAATAATAATAATAATAATAAAGATTTGGATAACAATAGTGTGAATGCCTTGCAGCATTCACACTAACTAGAAATGCATTTCCTGCGGAAAATGCGTGTGAATACTGAAACTCTGCTGAGTTCAGACTGTTTACTTACAGCTCAGTTACTCAGACAAATAACCAAGCCTCCAACCCGCCTGTGAAACAGAAAACAAACCGTAAACCTTTTCAAGACTTTCCGGATCTGAGTGAGGTCCTACTGGGATCAACAGATATTTAGTCCATTGGCGACTTGCTGTGCATTCATGCTGCTGCCAGTCAGCAGCTAACAAGTAGAGCTAACTGCTAACAACTGAAAGCAACAAACTCCATAAATTCATTCAACAGCTCTGCCATCCACAGTCAAACTCATATGAATGCTTATTTAATGCAGAAGTACAGCTAAAATAAATACTAACAACCTAGCTGGGTCCACTGTGTGGATAGCAAAACATCCTGGCGCCGGCTATTTACTGGTGTTTACCAACCCGTTGGCGCTCTGAGCTGATGCGCCGCAACACCAGAGTTCCAGATATATGCTAGCGTTAGCAGCTATGCTAGCGTTAGCAGCTATGCTAGCATTAGCACGTCGCTAATATTAGCTAGGTGACAATACATGCCTTTGTTTTACCAGGAAGATGTTTTGCCCTTATCGTTTTGTTTGGATTGTATCTGAGAAACCAGTGTCATGTTACCATGTCATATAAAATGTCAAGCCTGTAGTAGTGACTTTAAAAGCCTTATGAACAGGGACAGATGAACTCTGCTACTCACCACTGCAGCAGTCAGATCAAAGTGGTTATCTCGGGTATTTGCGCAGTTAGATTTTGATGAGGCGTTTATGGGCACTCGGAAATTATAGTGTCAACGTATGGTGCTGATTTATTTATGACCACAAGGTGGCGCTATTGGTGCCATGATTCAGTATGTCGTGCAGATTCTCATGGAAAACCTGCCTATCAAGTTTCATTCCATTAACGACAACAGAATTGTTGAAATATCATGTTATAAGGTGTCTTTAGCATCCCCTGTGGGCAGAATTTTGTGAAATTTTACAAACTTCTGTAAGGTCACCTTGTGTGCAACATCCCCAAGTTTGGTCACGATCCGATTCATTATTGAGGAGTTATCGGCCATTAAGTGCATTAGGCCACGCCTCCAAAAGTTTGTTAGCCAATAACAGACAGGTAAGTGATATCTGAAAACAAATGAATAAATGTTGTTCGGGGTCCTCTAAATATGGTATATACCAAGTTTGGTGAAGATTGGATGAAATATGTGCCAACAGAAATTTAAAAGGTAATAGCACACTTCTCAAGCTGAGCATTTTGATATATGAATGGTGTCTGTAGCTCAAAGTATAGAGCAGTTGAAACCTGCCAAAAAATGTACGGAATAATAATAATAATTAAAGCTGCAAGCAGCGTTGGACGGGCCTGAGCCCCCCGCGCACGCCAAGACCCGGCGCCATGGCGTCCTTCACAGTCGCTGCCCGCAAGCCCGGTGCGAGGGGCGTGAGTCTTCAGCTAAGTGGAGTTTGGTGCAGACAGGAGCATGTACAGCAAAGTCGTAGCAAACTCCCTGTTATGGCTAAACATGACATGTCAACGGTGTGAGAATGACAAATTTGTGCTGAAGGAGAAGTGGGTGTGGCTCACGGCAGTGTTATCAACATTATGCCTGTGTTGTGCCCCTGTACTGTCATCTACATTGAAATACATGGAAAGCTTCTGAAAAGTTTGTGTGCAAAATAAATCAATTTTCTCCTAATCATTAGGTGCATTTTTAAAAAATTAGACTTGTAAGCCACATGACCTGATAACAGTTAGATTGAAATGTGTACAACATGCCTTTTTTGCTCCTCTCAATATTACAGAATAACCATGTAGTTAGTGACACGGGGTATTGCACGAGTCACTACGCTCCATAGCTATGCAATAGCAATGGAGCGTAGTGACTCGGGCAAAGCCCGAGTCACTATTGTTATTCGTCATGTTTCTTCCACTTCTTATTATTCCTCTTCCGTACAAAATTTCGGCGCGTAACTAGTCCCACAGCTTTGAGAAAACCCATGCAAATTATACATCAAAACGTGCGGCTCGTTCGGGAATGGTGTGCTATGACTTTTGGTGAAGATATTGAAATTTTTCGCGACGTAAGTCGCGAAAAACTGCAAGAAATTTCCCATAGGAAATGAATGGGGAGGGGTCATCCACATTTTAGGGGCAATTTCAAGCTTCAACTACTTCGCCATACTTTGAGCTACAGACTTCATTCAAACTTTAAAATGTTCACAAAGTTGTCAGCTATTAAACTTGTATTCAACTTTTTGAGTATTCTTTATACTTTTTGATCTGTGACTTTTAAAGTTTCATGTGCAATTTTAGATAAATTTTGAGTTTAACATTAGTGTGTATTGCTGGAATGTTCAGAGCTAGAGTGTGTGATGTCATCGCTTAGAGTGGAAGAAACTGTTTAAATTTTTATGAAAAATTTCTGGATAAATCGTCCTTTCAGCCACATATTTTGGTCTACACAAATAATTTTTTCCACAGTAGTAGGCACACTTGTGCTCTGTCATTTAAATCACCAACCGTAGCTCAGACACAAACAGAATTTGAACTGTCAGCCCTTTTGTGAAGGGTTTACCAGCCAGCTGTCCCATAGACTCCCATATTAATTAAGGAGGAGATTTCAGGAGGAGAGTTGAACCGACACCCTTTTTTCTCTCGCTCTCCTGTCAACATTTTTGGGTCTAGGGACTTGAAGATCACCAATATTGTGCAGAAAGATCTTGTGGTGGTCCTGGTCTGCTCAGATTTTTGATAGGACTTACGGTTCCTTCACAAAAATGCCTTTTTTGACAGGCTCACGGAGCTAACATTTTTAGCTACTTTGACAAATTTACACACCAACACACACACGCACGCGTACGAGGACGCACACATGCACGGGTTGCCATGGGGAGCAGAGTAAATCTCCATGTATGTGTGTGGGGTTGCGTGTGGGCGTGCCTGCGAGCGTGCGTGTGAGTGTCCCGGTGTGTGCGAAGCTATGTGCACGGAGCTGTGTGCTAGCTAATCTGCCTGAATCAGAGGGCGCTGCACCAACCACAAAGTCAACAGTCATCTGATTGAGGTAAGTGAATGTTTTTCTCTTCAACTTTGTTATCTTAGTAGCATTAGCCTACATTATTCTTGAATCTAGACATTATTCTCTCATATTTTTGGGAATAAATTATTAATATGTACAAAAAATATACAGTCGGTGCTGAGCAAGAACACTATACATATAGCTAAACTGTGACTCAGTGTGCTGTCAACGTCCATTAAAGTGCTGAGTTTGCTTCTGTCACTTTCAGAGTGATGTTAAAAGTGTTTGAGGACATCATTATTATGATTTGTATTGAGATAGACCGTCTCTGTTGAAAAGTAAGGTCCGTTTTGTTTACGTTAACCGAAAATAGCCGAGCTATATAGCAGCGCCAGACTCCTTTGAAAAAAACGCACATTTAAGATGGTAAGGTAACGGAGGTGCTGCTGTAGCGCAGCTAGCTGCTTAGTCTGTGTGTGTGACTGGGTGAGTTTCAGCGGTTGAAGAAGTTATCAGATCCCTTCGTGAAACAAAGTACCTCACATTAACGCCAAAAAAGAGACTGTGTGGTAGATCTGTGCTCTGCTAAGTAAATTTGGTCTTTCTGTCAAAGGAGTCTGGTGTATTTGAACGGCAGTGAGGCTCACTGGCCAAACAGGTAGATGATATCACAGATTAAAACTGACCGTCGTGCTGTAAATACTGTTAGTGTAGTAACGTAATGCTGTTGGTTGAAGAAGTATTCAGATTATTTTATTACAAATAAAAGTACCCTATGAGAAAAAAAACCTTCTTTTACTGTTCATATAAACACCCGACTTAAAATTACACCCGGAGAACTATATACATACAGTCAAGCCTGAAATGATTCATACCCCTTGCGCGAATTTTGTCTTAAAGTTACTTTTATTCAAGCATATTATTTTGACTGGAAAATAAAAGCTGATAAATATTTATTTCCACACGATGCCTTTTTTACATCCTCTTATTATCTTCTGATAGATGCCTGTGTCATTTCACATCAAGAAAAAACTTGCTGGTTGAATATATATATATATATATATATATGTAGACAAGTAAGGAGCATTTACAAATGTATCCATGTGGATGAGTTTAATTTGAGTTAATTCATGCTACCATAATGTTGTCTGTCTTACTGATTTCTTTGTTTTTGTGTATTTTCAGAGAACATGCAAGACGATCACCTTGCAGCCAAATTTCCCTCCGTCTGTCTCTGTCTGTCCCATAAGAGACATCCCACTTCTGCTGCTCCTCCTAAAGTTTCTTTCATTTTGTCCATGTAAAAGGTTTTTATGGGGCAGTTTCTCTAATCACATTTAGGGTGAAAGGGCAGATTGTCATATAAATAAACACATGAAAAACAACTGTTGGTCTAAGGTGTGTTCTGTTTCAATATTTGAAATGTATTAAGAAATGTATTCATAATGTACAGGTGTGCTCCTGATGATGTAGAAAACCCATAAATTATATTTATTATGTACATGTTGTAACTCCACATCATGACTTAAAAGTCAATGTAATATATAGTATTGTTAGAATTATATATATGTTTATATATATTTTCATGTTTCAAACACACTAAGTGTAATTATTGATCAGCAGTAATAATTAACGGCCATACCACTGAAATCATAACATAGCATCAATGACACAAATACCATCAGCTCCTCCCTTATAAGTGTTCCCCATCAGCTGCTGGGGCTCCCTCACACATGACCCACCGGCACCAGACCGTGTCACTCTCAAAATTTCTGCTGCAGGAATTTTCTAGTTATATATATAATCTCCACTTATAAACAGTATAACATATAACATATCCAAACATCACTCATAACTACAGTACTGTCATTCACATTACTCACATGTCTTACATGGCTGTCAAATAAGAAGAGAAACAACATTATAACTACTAAGAAAGATATTCAACTTCTCTTATAAATGCATTGAACACACATCTGGACTAAGTAGCACTTAACACAGTTCAACTGCAGCTCATCAAATCACATTGTATGACTGTACACAGCATGCTACAATAATTAACACATAAACAACATCACTTACAAGAGAAAAGGAGACTTACTTATCAATGGACACAAGCTCCACTGTTTGACCGCTGTCACAACGCGCTGGATAAGAGTGTTAAATTAACACCAGCATGCTAATTTCGTTAGCATCGATATGGCGATGCTAACGAAATTAGCTAACGACAATGCTGCGTTTACATCACTTACAAGAGAAAAGGAGACTTACTTATCAATTGACGCACACAAGCTGTCACTGCCCAAACACTGCCCAATGCGCTGAGTAAGGGGCTTAGATAAACACAGCTGCAGCTTGTTTAATGACAAAGATCACAAAAACTCAGGTCGGAGTTGTGATTGACAGGTAGGCGGGACTTATAGTTAGGGCCTGAGCCCAAAGGGCGAAGACCCTATTGTTACTCGATCGTTACTTTCTTTCTTTCTATATACGCGACTTTCAACCTGAATTTGACCCCCTAAAAATGCTTAAAAAGTCACCAAATTTGGCAGGTAGGTCCGGTCCGGCGAAAAATTCGATAATATGTAAAAATGATACCCCTCCACCCCAAAATGACTCTGTAGCGCCACCTAGTTGGTTTTTGGGAGTTTTTTGGCCGCTGCGGCCCACAGGAATGGCGTAGAGACACGGGACCAACGCCTAATTGTTCGTCTGCTCAAGATCTACAAATCATATGCTGACACCCCGGACCTAAATCCAACAGGAATTCCAGAAAATCCAAAAATGTCACATTTTTTGAACAAAATGGCAGACGACCTTTAGACGACATCTCCTCCGAGACCGCTCATGGTCATGGCTTCAGATTTTAATATATCGTTCTATACACTTTGATGAACCAAAGTTATCAAAATCTCTATAATAGCTGGTCCGGTTTTCAAAATATCGGCCTCCAAAGTTGGTGCGTTTATAATGGTTGTCAAAGGGAGAGAGTTTATTTCGGACGCTACGGCCCGTAGGAATGTCACAGACAGATGCAACCAAGATGAGATTGTTCGTCTTCGCAAGACCTAAAAATCATACGCTGACACCCCATACCTAAATCCAACAGGAAGTCCAAAAAATGCAAAAACAATTTCAAATTTCTCCACATTTCTCCCATTTTCTGAGCAGGCACACATCGATCAATTAGGGGACTATTGTCTAAACCGTAAATCCCACAGCTTTTAAATGTACATCATTGGATTCGCAACACATATATCTACAAAATGTGGGTATTTTCAGTCCAAATGGCCAAAATTCAAGGCTACTGTGTCATTTTTAAAACAGGAGTAGAACATTTCTCTCCCTGCTCTGGGCAGCTTGCTGCAGGAGGGGGTGGAGTCGACACCTGACATCTGACAACTGACACACACACACACACACACACACACACTGTTTGTCCCTGCAGTTTCTCATATTGCCTCTGCACACTTGATTGTACACATTTAAATCTAACTTTTATGAGGTCATGAGGCTTACAAGTCTTTACTTTTATAAAAATGCACTTGATGAAAAGTAGAAAATTGATTTATTACATGATTATTCTGTAATATTGAGAGGAGCAAAAGTGTCATGTTGTACACATTTAAATCCAACTTTTATCAGATCATGAGGCTTAAAAGTCTATACTTTAAAAAAAAATGCACCTGATTAAAGTAGAAAATTGATTTCTTTTTCACACAAACTTCTCAGAAGCCTTCCACACACACTTCTCCTTCAGCAGAAATCTGTCATTCTCACATTGTTGACATGTCATGTTTAGCCATGACTGGGAGCTTACTACAACTTCACTGTACACGCTCTTGTCTGCACTGAACTCCACATGGCTGCAGAGTCACACCCCTCGCACCGGGTTGGCGGCCGGCGAGTGTGACGGCGCCAGGTCCCAGCGTGCGCGGGGGGGGCTCAGGCCCGTCCAACGCTGCTTGCAGCTTTAATTATTAACTGCAACAAAGAAAGATCCTGCATATGTTTTTAAAATGACACAGTAGCCTTGAATTTTGGCCATTTGGACTGAAAATACCCACTTTGGTAGATATATCCGTCGCGAATCCAATGGTCTAAATTTAAAATTTGTGAGACTTACGGTTTAGACAATAGTCCTCTAACTGGTCAATGTCAGCCTGCTGAGAAAACGGCTGTCCCATTGAAACCCATTATAATCTGAAAATCGCTCACCACACTTGGAGGCCAATATTATGAAAACCAGACCTTCTATTACAAAGTTTTTGATAACTTTGGTTCAGGAGACTCTACTGAGCGATATATCACAATCTGAAGCCGAAACTATGAGCGGTCTCGGAGGAGATAGCATTTAAGGCCCAATGAAATGTTGGAAAAATGTGAAATTCTTTTTTAATTTTATGGAATTCCTGTTGGATTTAGGTCTGGGGTGTCAGTGTATGATTTTTAGGTCTTGAGCAGACGAACAATGTGGTCTTCGTTGCATCTCTCTACGACATTCCTACGGGCCGTAGCATCCAAAACAAAAACCTAGGGGGTGCTGTAGAGTACTTTCTGGCCATGGGGGGGGGGTAATTTTACCAGAATATGAAATTTTTCGCCGGACCGGACACACATGCAAAATTTGGTGACTTTTTGAGCATTTTTAGGGGGTGAAATTCAGGTTGAAAGTCACGTAAGGAGAAAGAAACAAACAATCGAGTAACAATAGGGTATTCGCCCCTTGGGCTCAGGCCCTAAATATTTGGATAATAGTGTGAATGATGAAAGTATTCCCACTAGAAAATTTTGCATTTTCATAAGAAATTGCATGTGGGAGCTGCAAAATCCCAGTCGCATCTGCCACAAACTGCCAGATGCAGCCGCTGCTGGCTGCTGCCATTCCTGTTATTGCTACCTTCACTGCTTGAGCAGCAGTTATTCAAAATTTTGTAGCGCCACCTACAAGTGAAATTGTATCAAATACCATATACTTGTTCAGTATCCCATCTGTACAATTTTGCTGAATTTGGTCACCATGGAAGGTTGAAATTAAGAAAAATGGAACTTAATAAGTCGTATGTTGGTGCTTCACTAATGGCCACAAGGTGGGGCTATTTGCGTCATGTCTATGTCGTGCACATTGACATGGAGAACAAGATTCATTTGCTGAAGTTAACTTAAAAAATAACATGACACAATGGATATCAAAAAGTTCAAGGTGGTGTCAGTTGTTGGTCCAGCTGCAGTTTTTAAAATCTTTCAGCACCAAATACATGTGAGATTCCATCAAATGTAACAACTGTTTATCATTCCCATCTTAACAACTTTGTTGAATTTGTGAAATGAAGTTCTGTTATAAAGTGTCTCTACGGAGCAAAACTATGTATGTTAAAGGCTGACCATTGAAGCAAAAATAATAACAATAATAAATATGATGAAATGCATATTTGTCACATCCAGTCATGTAATAATATGTTAATGTTGTAAGGGCAATGACTACAAGGAATGTTTCAAGTTTGCGAGGTCAGAAGGAATGCAGGGATCAAGGCAAGAAAATATTTGTAGGTCATCTGTAGGAGGAAATGTGTATAATATATTTAATTAAGTATTATATAAGTGTTCCTATGCCTGAAATCGTAATTTTAATCCCTGTAAATATACATGTATAATTCTCTAGTTAATAAGTTAACAAATGAAAAAGTAAAAGTGAAGTAAGGATGGGTAATGGCCAAAATGTTTCATCACAGTATATAACATTTCACATCATGGTAGCAATATAAATCACATACAGTAATGGTAATAATCCATGCTGCTGACAGAAGAAGAAATTCTTAAACTGATCAGCTGGACAAGCTGCAGCTAATATACCAATGAAATAACATGCTTATGACACATATATTGATATACTCATGGAAAAGGGGAAAGATGGCATTGCATAGTAGTCTAAATATTTCTGCCAAAAATTAAAGGCTTTTTTTATTTGAGTTCATAAAGGTTTCAAAGATGTTAGTATTGGAAATAACATGATTTTGTTTCATTCATGTATGTCATTTCTCCTTATGAGAACATTGGCAATTTGTGGGTATAATAAGTAATATAACATACAGTACCAATCCAAAGTAGGGAAACAGTTTCTCATTGGGAAGGTGTACAAACTTTTGACCTTTTTGACAGTGGGCTTGCTTACATTTCATCTTAGCAATATTTCAGAATTCTTTCAATGTGAAACAATGATTTGATCAAATAATATATATGGAAAATGATTAAATATCAAAATGCCTCAATTATTCCAATTGGCATAGAAAATTTTATTTAGTGTTCTTTTTTGTTTTACTTATTAATAAAACATTCTTCCATATAATCATTTATAAAATCATTTAATGATCAACACGTGTATGTCATTTTTTAGAGCAATGATAATTTTGTCAATGTTTAAAAGAATGTTATTTTCAGATGAACATGCGCACTGAGGCACGTCACAACATCCGCCGAATATTTCTGCACATTTCCACATCCGGTTGCCTGTGAAGACCTGTCTGCGTCTGTGGTGAGTTGATATCTCTCTCTCCTCAATAAACATTATTGGTGGCACTGAAGTCGAAAATAAAATGTAAAAAGTTACAATAACAGTTTGGCAAGTAGATACAGGGGTGAAATAAGCAAATTAAGTATATATATTTTTTACATACAGCAAACATTACAGTGACACGTGCAACACGGTGGAAACGTTAGCTTGTTGCTAACGCTATCTAGTAACGTCATCGGTTACATCCCGCGTCTCTGAAATTGCATGCACATTTCACTCGCGTCTTTTCCTTGCATTCCTCCCACCGCGGATCAGTGGAGAGTAGGAGGGAAATTATGCGAGGAGACAATAATTGAGGAAATATGTTTTTAGAGACATGAAGTATGAAGCATGAGGCGACGTCGGTGTTTCGGTTTAATGAGGAATCGAGTTAACTGGTGACTCAGCAGAATGAGTCACTGTTGCTCGTGGTGACAGCAGCTTTACAGTCTTCAGTTTTACTTCGACCAACTTTAATTCAAATACATAATCATCCGTGTTTATTATCCACACAACGTTTACATATATTTTGTTAAACGATACATATTCACCGTTTCTCATAATGTGGGAAACCAATTGCAACTCAGCCTATAAGTTGGCAGTACAGTTCTAGCCTTTATCATAGACTGGGATGTTATACAGTTATCCTCAATCAGAAAGTCATCGCATTAACTTGTAAAGTAAGTGTCACATTTCTCATTAAGTGCATTAGTCTGCTAATCTATACTTTTCTCCACATAAAAAGTAATTAAGAGGGGTAAATGGTTCTTGGGCGTTCATATAATTTATTAATTATTTGGGTCTGTATTTATTGATATTCTTGTTGTGAAATCATAATTGAATTATCCAGAAAATGACCAGGGTGTGTTTTGAACACAGCTAAATATGTAAGGGAAACTTGAAATTACTTAGGTCATATCAAACCTGATGCTCAGGAATTTTCAGCCTTATGTGACTTAATGGACATGAGAATAAGATATATAAATAAATGTGTTTTAAACTGTGTTTCTTTCTGACAAACAGACTCTCCCTGACATAATAAAAGGTAACGAGGGAAATAACAGATCATGAAAAGAAAAATTTTCCAACAAATAAACAAAATTGTCTATGGTTCTTTTGTTGATCAGGACAATTAACACACATTTTTAACTCGATGGTGAGTCAGAAAACAAATAAAATATAAAATTTGAGTTTAATGTGTATCTTGCTCCAGTTTAGTATGAAACTGCAGTTATGTTGTGATGTATCAGATCAGTCTGATCAGCTGCTGTGTCCCATCAGTAACTGATATCCAATATGGAGGTGTGTCAGCTGGTGAAAGAGTTCTGTCTAGGCTGTTTTCATGTAAACACAAAATGAAGTGTTGATGTGTTCAAGAGTCAAGTGAAGCATTATGAAAGGAATTGCATATGTGCGATGGCATCTGTTCTACAGAGAAACTTGGGTTTCGAACTGCAAATACTACAATACATTTTAATTTGGATTTGATATCAGTCAACTTGTTCTTTTTACTTTTCTATAAGAATTTTCTTTTTAAAGTATGTTTAGTTTTATTGATAAGATCATAACTGTATCGTTGTAATTTACATAAATGGATGACAACAGTTTGTTATTTCCATAGGTGTGCTGATCAAGATAAACTTCTGTTTTGGTAAGTACTTAAAGTTGTGGAAAAAGTAGTTAAAGTGAAAACATTAGTGACAAGTGTTTTGATTTGATCATTAAAAATTAGTTAGTAGTGAGGACCTTGTTCTGATGCACCTAGAAATCATTCAGAGAAAATGTTTCATGTTTTTCCTATAGCAATACTTAATGAACTGTATACTTAATGAACTCTTTAATAGGAACACCTGTGCAATATAATGATAAACTACTTTTATGAAATTTATACATTTTCAGTTTTTGTTGACATTGTCAGAAATTTGAGAATTCTCCTTCATATTTTATGAAGTCATAATTGTGGTGTACTGTACTGAGTGCACTTTATTGAAGGGTTCCTACTATTTATGCCTACTGTATATTAATTATGTGGATCAAATATTAAGAACCCTTTTCACTGTAACGTACTTCACTACATCACCAACAATAATAGTAATAAAATACAGTTATCATTTTTCTTAGTTTCCAAAGACTTCAGTACAAAATCAAGATATTGTGACATGTTGCAAACTGTCAAAGCATTGTCAACAGAAATGTGCAATGATGTTGAATCCACTGTAACAGCTATACATTTTACTTTTATGAAGCTTTTACAATCTCTAGTTATTATAACTAGTGCTGTCTGTTCAAATTCGCTCACTCATGTCCTCAACATGCTCTCTCTCTCTCTCTTTTTTCTCGTCTTTTTTAAAATGAGTCAGGAAACCCACAACAAAGTCTGACTTTTAATGTTCTCAAATGAATAGAGATGTCGTCCCTTCATCTCTCATGGCAAGGTTGTGAAGCTCTGACCTTGGCATGCACTGGCAGAACCCAGAAGAACACTGTAGAGCATAGCAGCTGATGGCTTATTTATTCAGAGTTCAAATTTATTGATATTTATTCTTACGTGTCCAAATTGCACCAAATTTGACACAGTACCCCCTTTTTCCCAGTCATTTCTGAGTTTTTTCTGAATGTCAGAAAAACATTTCCCATCAGTTATAACTGACAGTTACAGTAACATTTGTTAAAGCAAGACTGTGTTTTCTAATACATTGCTTAAAATAAACTTGTTCATTTTAATAAACTTATGTTTATTTTAATGCATGAAATATTTCATTTATAATTTGTTCGATCTTCATTTACTCTGACCCAGTAACAGCTATACTGATACTTACAAATCTCACAAGTGTACCTTTATTATGAAAAAAAATATATAGACCTTGTAGTTTCAGGATGTATCATATTTATTTTGGGCATGTCATTTTCAACCAGGGGCCTGAGCCACAGGCTTGGGGATTAAGAAGTTAATCTGATTTTGTAATGTACTTTTACACTGTTAACATTAACTACCAAACAATAGTTTGAGTGATTGTAACTGATTTTATTTGTTTTTGTCTTTCTTGTTTTTTTGTTTGTTGTCTTCATCTGGTTTTACTGGACATTGATGTTGGCTGATCCTCCTCTACTCTAAATGGTGAGTTCACACATCTTCACAATCAAAAATACATTTTGTCACCAGTCTTATTATTGTCAAGCAAAGGCATTATTGTGGTATATCTTAGAAATACCAAAACAAATGATGTTGGTGTCATGATCTGATTGTGAATTGGTTACTGATTCAAAAGTGAGTGTCAGTTAAATATGTCCACTGAAATGCAATCAAAAACATTTAGAATAGTTGACTGCATTAATTTCAAAGCACATTGCATTTGAATGTACATTCATTGAACACTTAAGGAACCATCCATGCAATCTCACTAAATTTAATAGAATAGCTTGGTCATAAAAATGTACTTGAGAAGTTAATTCATATATATATATATATATATATATATATATATATATATATATATATATATATATATAGCAGGAGGTTGGGGGTTGGAATCCCGACCAGGGCGGGGCAACACATATCCAGTGTGGACCCTTAGGCAAGGTCCTTGATGCTGCTAGCCTACCTCAGGATGAGAGAAACCGCAAATATGAGAGTCATACCGGCTCGGATGTCGCCCAGGTCAACAAGGTCCGCGTCAGGTGTTAGGGAACCAGGGCAACCTGATGAGAAATGGGCTACTGGAACAAGACATAGGTGGAGCAGGGCAGAGAATAGGGATCTGTTGGAATGCTACTATACAATTAACCCCAATGAGAGGGGTTACATGCAGCGATTGTGGGATACATGGATACTTCGAAACCCAACATCTAAGCTGACAAAGAAACAACTACTAGCTCAGTGTTCCAACATCCGCAAGCGCCAATTGCTATCACAACTAGAGATCGATGAGGTACAACAAACATGCTACGGCAAGGGGGAGCCAGGATGACAGGTCAGAGGGGAGGTATCATCATCCTCCCCACACTCCGAGATTGGGTACCAAGCCCCAACAAGCCCTGATAACCTACCCACAAGGGCAGCTGACCTAAGAATGACTATCATAACTAAGGTGGAAACTAGGCACCC
This sequence comes from Euthynnus affinis, assembly GCA_029490765.1. Lineage (NCBI taxonomy): Eukaryota > Metazoa > Chordata > Actinopteri > Scombriformes > Scombridae > Euthynnus > Euthynnus affinis. The sequence continues at coordinate 2,742,104 of CM055841.1, forward strand.
CCGTAGCCGACTACCACGGCTACGGGGGTGCTAAGTGACAAAGTACCCTCTGAAAGTCTACTAGAGGATGACTATCCCTACTAGTACCGTAACTGAGACCAATCAGCTGATATACACCACAGCAACAGTGATCCTAGAGATGCAACAAGATAAACACACAAAGCCACAAAGAGCATTACCCTCCATGGAGAAGGAGGCTGGAGGCCAAGATCAAGGCAACAAGGAGAGAAGTTAGTCAACTCTCTGAGCTACAGAAAGGTGTGGCTAAGATAGGAATGCCTAGGAAGTACATCAAGCTGTCTATACCAGAGGCACTGGAGACTGCCAAGCAAAGGCTCACAGCTCTGGCTACCCACCTGAAGAGATACACAGGGGAAACAGAAGCCAGGAGAATAAATAGGATGTTCTCCACCGAACCATCCATCTCAGTGGCAAGGGAATAGCATGAGAACAGATCCACTCAGGGCTGAGATCGAACAATACTGGAAGAGCATATGGGAGAAAGAGGCATCACATAACACCAATGCCCAGTGGCTGGTGGACCTAAGAACAGACCACAGCAATCTCCCAGAACAAGATCCAGTAACCATCACGAAGGCAGACATTCAAGAACGAGTCTCAGGTATGAAGAGCTGGACAGCACCGGGCCCGGACATGATCCACACCTACTGGCTAAAGAAACTAACTGCACTCCATGAACGCCTGGCAGCACAAATGAACCAACTGCTGATGGGTGGGACGCACCCAGAATGGTTAACCCAAGGGCGGACAGTCCTGATCATGAAGGACCCCCAGAAGGGCACGATCCCATCCAACTACCGGCCAATAACCTGCCTCTGTACAACATGAAAGCTCCTGTCAGGCATCGTAGCGGCTAAGATGAATAGGCACATGGACCAATACATGAGCAGGGCCCAGAAAGGGATTGGTAGTAATACCAGGGGTGCTAAGCACCAGCTACTGGTTGACAGAGCAGTCACTCAAGACTGCAAGACCAGACAGACCAACCTGTGCACAGCCTGGATCGACAACAAGAAAGCCTATGACTCAATGCCACACACATGGATACTGGAATGCTTGGAGATGTACAACATCAACAGGACACTAAGAGCCTTCATCAAGAACTCAATGGGGCTGTGGAAAACAACTCTGGAGGCCAACTGCACAAGTTACCATCAAGTGCGGCATATACCAAGGTGATGCACTATCCCCACTGCTGTTCTGCATAGGCCTGAACCCCCTCAGCCAGATCACTGGTTACGGGTCCCGGTTCCGAAGTGGAACAACCATCAGTCACCTCCTCTACATGGATGACATCAAGCTGTATGCCAGGAATGAGCGAGACATTGACTCACTGATCCACCTCACCAGGATCTACAGCAACAACATCGGAATATCATTCGGACTAGATAAGTGTGGTCGAATGGTATCAAAGAGAGGGAAGATGATCAGAACCGAAGGGGTTCAATTACCAGAAGGCAGCATTGCAGATGTTCAGGACAGCTACAAGTACCTTGGGATCCCGCAGACAAATGGGAATCTTGATGAGGCCGCAAGGAAGTCAGCCACAGCCAAATACCTCCACAGAGTACGACAAGTCCTGAAGAGTCGGCTGAATGGGAAAAACAAGATACAGGCCATCAACACATACGCTGGTGTAGTAAGCTGGCCAAAGGAGGAGATAGAGGCCACTGATATCAAGACAAGGAAGCTCCTCACAATGCATGGAGGGTTCCATCCTAAGTCCAGCACCCTGAGACTGTACACTAAGCGGAACGAGGGAGGCCGAGGATTGGTGAGCATCAGAGCCACTGTCCGGGATGAAACAACCAACATCCAGGAAAACGTCAGGAAGATGGCCCCCAAAGACGAATTGCTAAGTGAATACCTCAGGCAGCAGAAACCTGAGGATACAGAGGAAGAGGAGGAACCCTCATGGAAGGACAAGCCCCTACACGGCATGTACCATCGACAGATAGAAGAAGTGGCTGATATCAAGAAATCCTACCAGTGGCTGGAAAAGGCTGGACTGAGGGACAGCACAGAAGCACTGATCATGGCAGCACAAGAGCAGGCACTCAGCACAAGATCAATAGAGGCAGGGATCTACCACACCAGACAGGATCCCAGGTGCAGGCTGTGCAAAGATGCTCCTGAGACAGTTCAGCACATAATAGCAGGGTGTAAGATGCAGGCAGGAACAGCGTACATGGAACGCCATAACCAAGTGGCTGGCATAGTGTACAGAAACATCTGCACTGAGTATGGGTTGGAGGTCCCGAGGTCACAATGGAAGACACCTCCTAAGGTGGTTGAGAATGACCAAGCCAAGATCCTGTGGGACTTCCAGATCCAGACTGACAAGCTGGTGGTGGCTAACCAACCGGACATCGTGTTGATCGACAAACAACAGAAGAAGGCAGTAGTGATAGACATAGCGATCCCAAGCGACAGCAACATCAGGAAGAAGGAACACGAAAAGATCGAGAAATACCAAGGGTTGAAAGAGGAGCTAGAGAAGATGTGGCGAGTAAAGGCAACAGTGGTACCAGTGGTAATTGGAGCACTGGGGGCTGTAACCCACAAACTGGGAGAGTGGCTCCAGCAGATCCCAGGTGCAACATCAGAGGTCTCTGTCCAGAAGAGTGCAGTCCTCGGAACAGCTAAGATACTGCGCAGAACCCTCAAACTCCCAGGCCTCTGGTAGAGGACCCGAGCTTTAGGAACACGCACCACCCCCCACGGGGAGGGGGGTGAGAAGGAGATTTTTTTATATATATATATACACACACACACACAATGCCAGATATTCATGTTAAAAGTGACTGACATGTCTATTTACAAGGTAAAGATAGCAGTAACCCTGATGTGCAGAAAGCAGCAGCTTTAGGCTGCTCTGAATGCAGAGTTTCCAACGTTTTTTTCTACTTTCAGCCCAAGCTGATGTCAGTTCATGACAGATTTCTTTATATATTATATTATATATCTGTTACATGCACAGCATGCAAGTTCACTTCTCTGCTCTACTCTGCTCTGCTCCAGGAGTAGTTAAGCCGAGTCACTCCATTACACAGCACAGCAAAGTAAAATAAGAAGTTAACCTGTATGAGGTGTGCTGGTTGTCTGCAGCTCTTCATAAACATGTCAGTGTGGCTGTTTCTGATTGTACTCTTCTCTGTGTTATTTCTAACTGATCCACTGAACAAATAACTCTAAATAGATCCACATTTTGTTGCTCCATTTGTTGATCTGTTTATTAGCGCTGCTAACAAAGCTCAGTGAGGAACATGTTTTTACTTCCTGTAACTTGTTCACAATAAAAGTCTCCTCTTAGTCAGTCATTTAAGAGCTTTTAATTTGAAGCAGTAAATCAGGAAATGTTATGTTTACATTTACAATAAAGTTACACAATTCAGAGTTGCTGCATAAAGGGCCAGTGTAAGATAAATAAGGAGTTTTTTGAACTGTGAATCCTGCTAAGCTACTTTAGTGGAGTTTAGAGCTGAAATGAGCATAATACATCCTCTTTAATAAAGTGCTCAATGAATATACAGGAATTTCACCATTTTCTTTTCTTTGCAAGTGTAATTGTATAGATTAATAATCTAAAATCTGATTAAATGTTTGGAGTTTTGTCCATTTAAATTGGCACATTAATTCATAATTGTTAAATTAAGAATTTGTACAAAGTTGTATCTGCATATTTTGTGGTCTTAGATCAAATATGTGCACTTTATGTGCTAACAACTCAAGTGGATTATAGACAACCAGAAACAATTGTTAAATTTGTGGGAATCATGTTCATCACCATATTTGATAATTTTGTACATGTGTATTGTTAGTAACAGTATTGTTAGTAACAGTAATTAAGAAAAGCTATTCAGTCATTAATGAACTTTGTCATTTTTCAGATTCAACACTGTTCCAAGGACTACTGCTGAAGTTTCTCTACACTCTTTTTTCTCTATCTTTGTCTCTACTCTCTTATTTCTCTCTCTCTCTGTTTTTCACTCTGTCTTGCAATTTCCCAATGATGAAATTGCACATTTGCTTGACAACTGCTTCAATAACGCTTGACAATCGTCAAACAATCACTTGACAATCGCCAAACAATCCCTTGACAATCACTTTACAATTGCTTGAAAATCATTTGAAAAATCCCTTCATAATCACTTGTTTTTTTTTTTTACAGATTCTGAAGTAATTTTATGAGGTGAAATAGTACTTAAGTTCTAATTTCAAGTATCTATACTTTTGTTTTTACACATGTTACACGTGCATTAAAGCACATCATATCTGATTTTTTTTTTGTATCAATTTAAGTACATTCTTAATTGTTTTGACCTGTGACCTGTATCCATAAGTGAAATAAACAATAAAACAAGTGTCTTTACTTTGTGAAAGTGTTAATAAGCATGCTCAGAAAAGGAAAGAGATCCCAAGCGGCCAAGGTACGTTAGCAGAGATTGGATCTACAAGACGATACGTATCAACATGTACAGGATCCTCATGCTCTGAGCAGCATTCCAGTAGAGGTGCCACAGGTGTCTTGTGCTGATATAGTGAAGAGGGAACATGCACAACCAATGTCTGATGCTAACACTGACAAACACAAGTGTGAAATAAATGTTCCTAATGTGCCAGGGGTGTGTTATGCAGATGTTGTTGAGAGAGATCACAGTGATGAACCATGTGTAGCAGGACCATCTCATGCTAACAGTGTAGAACAGAGACGTCCTTGTGATGAGACACGTGTGCTTGCCACTCACAGCCAGGCTTCTGCTAAATATGGATATTCCAGAAATCACCAGTGTACCTGCAACTCTCTCACATTTCTAGCTTTCCTTCATGACAATGAAAAAGTCACTCGTGCAGACCTTGACTATGTCTTGGATAAAGGTGATAAAATCTATAGGAATGCCAGACAAAAGTTCCCTAAGAGCATCCATCTTGCTATTGATGAGCTCCCAGGAAAAGCATCTGCACGTAGAGGTGTGTACAATGTGGTCTTTCAAGACTCCAGGTACGGCAGACTTGCAAACCCCTAAAACTAATCTGTAAGAAACCTCCCAGACTTGAAGGCGGGTCTTCAGTGTTTGTTTTCAGACGTCCAGTATGCATTGCTAATGATGAGTGCATTATGTATTGCAGTATTCAGAAACCAATCGGGCAGATATGGGTTTGCCACTAAACATGGGCCTGTACAGTGTTGGTACTGCTGTGATGCTCACATTTAAACATCTTGATGATATGGTTGACAGGCTTGTAAAGACTCATGAAATTTTGAGCACACCACCCCATAAATTAACACCTGTGCAGTTTCACAACCAGCCCATGATCAGCAGGAGTGACACAATCCCAGACACAGACAGAACAACTCAGGCTGCTGCCGTTTCATCTACCACAATGCAGAGTGATGTCCACAAGGCTCATTCATCTGTTATTAACACTGATGTCATTGATGTGTCAGAGGAATTCACATGTCATACAGCTGCTCTATCACCCATCAAAGTCCACGATGATGCCCATGAGCCTCTCTCACTCACTCCAAACATGAACACTGATGATGCTGATAACATGCCACAGAATGTGTCCATTTCGGTAACAGCCATGAGACAACAAGACGTTCCATTCATGTTCACCAATGTCCAAACAGAACAAGAACCATTGATGAATACTTTTGTCAGTGATGCCTCAGACAACATCTCACAGGATACTGCACGTAAATTGGCGAAATATGACAAAAACCGAAGGACAAAAATAATGAGGGGATTAGTGGCGTCTGCAAAACCTCAAACTACTGATTACAAACTTGGGAAAAATGAGAAATTAAACAAAAATACAAACACAGTGATCAATTCAGACTAAGAAGGAGGCAATACATCAACATGCGTTACAAAACAGACAGTGGATTTAAGGACAAGCAGAAGCAGTACATTACCTCTCGCTACAGAAAAGACAGTGGGTTCAAGGACAAGCAGAAGCAGTACATGAAGCAGTACATAAACACTCGCAACAGAAAAGACAGTGGGTTCAAGGACAAGCAGAAGCAGTACATTACCTTGCGCTACAGAAAAGACAGTGGGTTCAAGGACAAGCAGAAGCAGCACATGAAGCAGTACATAAACACTCGCTACAGAAAAGAAACCACATTTAAGTTCAGACAAAGTCATGAAACAGTTGATGCGGGAAAAGTATAGAAACAACCTTGCATTCAGGATAGTGCATAAAATGAGATGTGCAATGGGGATAAAAACAAAATACAGACGGATGATTAAACAAACATGTCAGATTGGAACACTTTGATTGCTGAGGCAATATCAGTTTTCAAGTCACAAATAAAGAATGGTCCCACTTATGTTTGCACAGTCTGTCACAAAGCCTCATTTCCCAATCAAGTACGACCATGCATAAGGTCAAAATATGTCAAAAATTGCTGCATTGCCTGACTGGAAAGTATGTTCATAATTGTGATGATGGCTGCAGAAATGAACAGTGTAAGGTTCCTGATGAGAGAAAAAGAGAGTGGATCTGTTACACCTGCCATAATCATCTTTAAAATGGAGCCATGCTGACTCTTGCTACGGCTAACAACCTGGAGTTTGCTGACATTCCACCCAAACTGTGTGATCTCAACATACTGAGGAGGCATCTCATAGCCAAGTGCATACCATTTGCCAAGATCGTCCCTCTTCCCAAAGGCCAACAGAGAGAAATACGTGGTAATGTTGTGTGTGTCCCATCTGAGGTACAAGAGACAGTCAATGCTTTACCCCGAATGAGAAGTGTCTCAAGTCATGAGAATAAAACTTAAGAGACGATTGTGCTACAAAGGACATCAACTGTTTCAGACTGAAACCTGGTCCAAACTACAGGTGCTGCATAAATTGAAACAAATTCACCCACAGTATGAGGACATATCTATCATGCATGAGGCTGAGTTATGTGACTCAACACTTCCTGATGAGAATGATGAGGATGATGATGATGTAGATGTTAAAATGGAGGATGATGATTATGATGAAGATGATTTGATGGAAATTGACAGATGTGAAACTATTGCACTTCATGAGACAGAAAATGATTCTGAAAATGAACAACAAAACACTGACATGCTACCTTGTAATGACCAATCACAAGAGCAGAGAAACGATGCTGATCAGGAAGGTGACATGCCTAATGGTGGTTTTGCTCTAGAGTCATGCCTTCAGCCACCTGATGTTGCAGAGGAAATATTGTCTTTTGGTAAAGGAATCTACTGTGTTGCCCCTGCTGAAAGAAACAGTCCAGTTAGCTTTTTCAGAACACCTAAACTGGAGGCCATGGCATTCCCTGTTCAGTTCCCTACGGGTGAAAACACACTGGATGAAAAGAGATTCATTAAAGTGACACCCAGTGGTTACTTCAAAATAAGGCTTTTCAGTGTTGATGATCGCTTTGCCAGAGACACAAATTACTTGTTCTTTGCACAGTTTGTGACTGAAATACACTTGGCTACTTCCAGCATAACAATACAACTACGCAAAGGAAAACCCATGACCAGAGATGGACGCAAAATTACCTCAAGAATGTTACAAGATAACTAGAAGTTGAGAAATTGGTACGGAATAAAGATGCTATCAGATTCATGCAGCCACTGAGAGGGACACCAGCCTATTGGGAGAAAACAACAAAAGATCTTTTTGCCATGATGAGACAGCTGGTAACTCCTACATTCTTTTGTACATTTTCTGCAGCTGAAATGCGTTGGCCTGAAGTAATTGAGGCAATAAAAACACAGCAGGGTGAAGAAGTTGATTTTGATGAGCTTGACTGGTCAGAAAAGTGTGACATATTGCGAAGCAATCCTGTGACACAATGCGCATGTTTGATAAACGTGTTGAAGCGTTATTCAGAGATTTGATCTTGTCTCCTGCACAACCCCTCGGCAAAGTTGTTGACTACTTTTACAGAGTTTAGTTTCAGCACAGAGGAAGCCCACACATACACTATCTCTTATGGGTAGAAGGTGCACCTGTGTTTGATGAAGATGATGATCAAACTGTGTGTGATTTTGTATCCAAATACATCACTGCTCAACTGCCTGACCCACATACACAACCTGACCAGTACAAGAAAGTCACAGAGGTACAAATGCACAGCAGAAAGCATTCAAGGACATGTTTCAAAAGTCCTGGCTCTGGTTGCAGATTTGGCTTTCCAAAACCACCCTGCAGTGAGACAATGATATCGAGACCAAATGAGGATGATGATCAAATGGAAGAAGCAAAGCAAAAGCTCAGACAGCTTTACCAGTTGTTGAACGAACCTTTTTCTGCCTCCCTAAGTTTGCAACAGCTCCTGACTCAATGTAATTTAACATCTGATGAGTATGAATGATGCTTATGCATGATAAACAAATCTGATGCAGTGATACTGAAGCGTGATCCAAAGGATTGCTGGGTAAATGGATATAATCCTCATCTGCTTGAAGCCTGGAATGCCAATCTCGATGTAAGTTATATACTGAATGCATACGGACAAAATACAAATACAAATACAAATCCAGGCCTGAAACACCAGAGTTTGAGGAGATGTGCTTGGCAGATTTTGCAGCTACTTGCAGGATTAACAAGGAAATAACATAGGAAATAACATGGGATTTGTTCAAATGAGAAGTAATGATAAGCCTGCCATAATCAGATTTCTTTGACCCTCACAGAAAAAGTATCCAGAGCAATACTATGGCACATTGCTGAAACTTAACCTCCTATACCGATCAGACCAGGAACTAAAAAGACAGTCTTTTCCCACATATGAGTCCTTCTATAATGCTGGCTCAGTTCAACTACCAGGTTCTAATCATCCTGTGTGTGTCCAAGACATTGTCAAACAAAACATGGAGAAATATGAGAAAAACAGCAAGGAGATTGAGGATGCTGTTGAGGAGTATGAACAGAACAAAGGCATGATTGATGAATGGTCTGACCTTGCACCTGAATCTGAGCTAGTGAGATTGGAGTGTATTGAAGAACTTGAGCTAAGACAACCCGACTGTGTAAATGAACAAGAAAATGTGCCAGACTACAGCCTTCAGGCTAATGCTATTACAGAGTCCAGAGCCATCAGAGAGGTACCTGTGATAGATCCTGCACTGTTACAGCAAATGTTTCAAAATCTGAACCAGAAGCAAGCCTGTGTATTCTATGCAGTTCGAGACTGGTGCATAAAGCGAGTCTGTGGCCTCAATCCAGATCAGTTTTTCTTTTACATAAATGGTGGTGCTGGAACAGGGACGTCACATCTTACCAAATGCATCTACTCAGAGGCATCTAAGATACTGTGCAAACAACCAAAGCATGCAGAGGACGCTGACATTTCAAAACCCACTGTCCTGTTGACTGCTTTCACTGGAACTGCAGCCTTTAACATCTCAGGCACAACACTGCACTCTCTCCTTAAGCTACCGAGAAGCCTTAAACCCCCATTTCAAGGACTTGGCAACAAATTGGATGAAGTCAGGTGTGAGCTTTTCAAGGCAGAAATCATTATCATTGATGAAGTGTCCATGGTGTCAAAACAGCTTTTTTCCTATGTTGATGTGAGATTCAAACAGATCAAAGGCAGTCAGAGACCCTTTGGAGGAATGTCAGTAATAGCTGTTGGAGACTTCTATCAGTTGCCACCAGTGCGACAGGCTAAACCTCTGTGTGTGCACGATCCATCAGAGATTGACTTATGGCAGGAACACTTTGAAATGATCACTTTGACTGAGATTATGCGTCAGAAGGATGATGTTCCCCTTGCAGAAATGTTGAACCGGATCTGTGTGAAAGAAAAATCAGACAAGTTGTCTGAAGCAGACAGCTTTGCTGTCACAAGCTGTCACTGATCCAGCACTTTGTCCAACTGATGTCCTGCACATTTTTGCAACTAATAAACAAGTAGCTGCACACAACTCAGCAACATTAACTGAATTTCACTCTCACATCACTGAAATTGATGCTGATGACTACAGAAAGGACCTACGAAATGGCATAATGTCACGACAAGCCCAACCATTTAAAGGAGGCACAAATGAGTTACCAGATATACCACAAGTTGCTGAAGGTGCTCGTGTTATGCTCACCAGAAACATAGATGTTTCTCAAGGATTAGTGAATGGTTCATTTGCTACTCTAGTCAGGTTAATAACTTCTGAACAACATGAATCTGCACATGTCACTATGCTTGGGCTCAAGATGGATGATGAAACAGCTGGAAGGAACTGCAGTAAAAGAGTACCAGGGGCACCTGACAATCTTGTGTACATAGAAAGAGCAGAGGAAAATCTAAAACAGAAAGGAGTGGTACGCAGACAGTTTCCCATTAAGCTGGCCTTTGCATGTACAATTCATAAGATTCAAGGTATGACAACAACATCAGCTGTAGTGTCACTCAAGCACATTTTTGAACCTGGCATGGCTTATGTAGCTCTAAGTAGAGTGACCTCTCTCAGTGGATTGCACCTACTGGACATGGATGAGAATATATGCCAACCCTGAAATCACTGCAGCCTTAAAGACAATGAGACAAGTCAACTTGGGTGACATGATGCCTCTTCTTCATATCAAACAAACATTGAGCAGACATGACACTCTGATCATTGTTCACCATAACACAGAAAGATTGCCATCTCATGTGAATGACATCAAAAGCCATCATAAGCTGTGTCTTGTAGATGTCTTATGTCTCACAGAAACTCGCCTACAAGGCTCCTTTGTTGCAGACAGTCTCCATCATTTTTAAAGAGAGTGATTCATCTGTGTTGCATCAAGATCCTACCTGAACAAGTCCTAAAGGTAAGACATTTTTATGGCCTTTGTTACATTTTGTTATGTTTATAGAAAATATCCCTCTTTGCCCAATCAACTTAGAAAACACTGTTGGTATTACTGTTTATGCATATTTGTTGCATGAAGAACTACTGGAATGTCATAAAACAAAGTTCTGTTATTCTTTTCACTCTTTTTAAGGCCTCTCCTCCTCCATGTCGCTGTTGAGACACTGCCCTCACACCAAACATTGACCGGATACTGGATGCTGAAAGCATTCACACTATTGTTATCCAATTCTTTATTATTATTATTCCGAGTGCCCTTAAATGCCTCATCAAAATCTAACTGCGCAAATACCGGAGATAACCACTTTGATCTGACTGCTGCAGTGGTGAGTAGCAGAGTTTACCTGTCCCTGTTCATAAGGTTTTTAAAGTTACTAATACAGGCTTGACATTTTATATGACATGGTAATATGACACTGGTTTCTCAGATACAATCCAAACAAAACGATAAGGGCAAAACATCTTCCTGGTAAAACAAAGGCATGTATTGTCACCTAGCTAATATTAGGGACGTGCTAACACTAGCATAGCTGCTAACGCTAGCATAACTGTTAAAAGCATTAATGTTGTTATGGTACAGTTACAGAGATAACTTTATTAGTAAGAGGTAAGAGTTTAATAACAGAAAATATTTTGTTTAGTTTTTTACCCTCACTTAACTTACAGCTGTTTTGTTAGGTGAGCCAACCATGTCTATTTAATATGGTCAGAGCTTGCTTTGGCTGCCTAATCAGGGATTGGATTTTCTGGATTTATCTGGTGTTGTGGCGCATCAGCTCAGAAACGCCAACGGGTTGGTAAACACCAGAAAACAGTCTGCGCCAGGATGTTTTGCTATCCACACAGTGGACCAGCTAGGTTAATAGTATTTATCTTAGCTGTACTTCTGCATTAAATAGGCATTCATATGAGTTTGACTGTGGATGGCAGAGCTGTTGAATGAATTCATGGAGTTTGTTGGTTTCAGCTGTTAGTAGTTAGCTCTACTTGTTAGCTGCTGACTGGCAGCAGCATGAATGCACAGCAAGCAGCCAACGGACTAAATATCTGTTGATCCCAGTAGGACTTCACTCAGATCCGGAAAGTCTAGAAAAGGTTTATGGTTTGTTTTCTGTTTCACAGGCGGGTTGGAGGCTTGGTTATTTGTCTGAGTAACTGAGCTGTAAGTAAACAGTCTGAACTCAGCAGAGTTTCTGTGACGGAGCTGACAGTCCAGTTTACATGCAGTATGTGTTCTTGGTGTTGAATTTAAACCACCAGACTAACAGATGTTACATAGTTAGAAAGTATTCAGCTTGAAATAAAGTTATTTTTCTGTTTCTTAACAATGACATTGAGTCAGAGTTTACAGTGAACCTGGGTACAAATAGTTCGTCTAGTTTATTAGTGTGAATGCTGCAAGAATCTATTTGTACAGATGGGGATGTGTTAAGTATTTTCAGCAGTGCTTTGCAATTCATTGCATTTTCAGCATTCACACGCATTTTCCGCAGGAAATGCATCTCTAGTTATTATTATTCTTCCGTACGTTTTTCGGCGGGTTTCAACTGCTCTATACTTTGAGCTACAGACACCATTCATATATCAAAATGTTCAGCTCTTTAAGGAGAAGTGTGCTATTACTTTTCAGCTTTTTATCATAAACCATTGATTTTATATGAATTTTTTAAAATATTAAAATTTATAATGGCAGTCTATGGGAGGATTTCTTTGAAAGCTAATATCTCCAAAACTAAAAGTGCTAGAATGTTCATATTTGATATACAAGTGTCCCACCTGGACATGCTTAACATATTAAAATATGGTATCAATAGCGCCACCATGTGGTCAGTTATTCAATGTTTTGCGTTTTGGCTAATAACTCATGAACGGTAAGTCCTATCAACAAGGTTTTTGGTCAGGATGTTCCTTGGATGACCCTGATTAGAATGATATAGGCCACGCCCATTTACGTCTATAAAATTTTTCTGCCATTTTGTTTTTTTTCATAAACATATGTTTTGCTGCTGTCGGCTCATATTTCATCCAATCTTCACCAAACTTGGTATATACCATATTTAGAGGACCCCGAACAAGACTTGTTCATTTGTTTTCAGATATCACTTACCGTTTGTCTGTTATTGGCTAACAAACCTTTGGAGGCGTGGCCTAATGCACTTAATGGCCGATAACTCCTCAATAATGAATCGGATCGTGACCAAATTTGGGGATGTTGTACACAACGTGACCTTACACAAGTGTGTAAAATTTCACAAAATTCTGCCCACAGGGTGCGCTAAAGTCACCTTATAACATGATATTTCAGCAATTCTGTTGTTGTTAATGGAATGAAACTTGATAGGCAGGTTTTCTATGAGAATCTGCACGACATACTGAATTATGGCAGCAATAGCGCCACCTTGTGGTCATAAATAAATCAGCACCATACTACTTATTATCTACCAAATCTCTTAAATGTAACATGCCATGGTAATCACATTCTATTTGTACAGATGGGAGTCCTGAACAAGTGTTTAGTATTTTCAGCAGTGCTTTGCAATTCATTAAGTTTTCAGCATTCACATGCATTTTCCGCAGGAAATGCATTTCTAGTTGGAAGCTGCAGTTCTACAGCAACGGGAAAGATTATATGGTGGCAGCCCTCTACATCTTCATAGTGACAGTCTAATCCAGTTTTTTAAATGGACAGATTCAAAAAACAATAACATTACAGAAGACATTTGACTCATGCTAAATGACTGCCTCTTTAAAGAGAGACTAGTTACTTCATTTGCCAAATGCAACTGACCTGGAGTGTCTAAAAAAGTTTGAAATCTGTAACTTTTAAATCAGAACTCTGCTGCTCAGCCTGGGTTATGACTGGGAACAGAAGTAGCGAAAACATTACATCCGTTTTAAAACCTTATATTAGTTGCCTGTCAGTTTCTGTATTAAGGTGAAAGAATTCTTTCGCTTGTTTTTTAAAGATTTTCATGGTGTTGCACCACCCTACTTCTCTGACATGCTCACAATGTATGAACAAGCACTGCCTTGTGTCCTGTGGCACAAGCCATTTGCTTTTCAGTAGTTAACTTTTTTCTATCTCATAACAAAACCTTTGCTGCAACAGCTGTAAGGTTTTGTACACATAACTGTTGGAACAGAAATGGATTTGAAAGCAGCTGAATGTGCTGCTGTTTTAAAACCTAAAACCTACCTTTTTGCCTGACTTTTGATTCGAATATTTTTATTTTTATTTATTTTATATGAACATTTATTTTACTGTATTTACATTTAATTCTATCATTATCATTTCAATATCATTGTTAATTAATTCATTATAACATCTGTAACTCTTTATTTCAATATGTGCATTAGAATCAATATTAGTCTATTATATTACTTTCAATCATTTATACTGTTTACGTTTGTCATGTCTTATTATCAACTTCTCAAATATCTGTAAAGCACTTTGAATTGCACTAACCTGTATGAACAGTGCCATATAAATAAAGTTTGATTGATTGAATTCTAATGACTAAGTTGAGTAAGTTGTTAGTAATTATTTCCTGTGACATTATAACTACTTTTAAATTACTTACTTACTTTAAATCAAAGTAATAATCTAACTTTATACAACTAATAATTATTACTAATGAAATCAACCTATCTATAAAACTTAGCTGAATTGGGTTACCATGGAATATTGCATTAAAGACATATGGCGGTTAATAAGTGGTATGGTGGTGTTTTAATATCCACAAGGTAACGCTATTAGTGCCATGATTGCAATCAGAACTTGTGTATCAAATTTCACTTTAATAAAGACAACAAAATTGCAGAAATATAATGTGACAATGTTACTTTAGCACTTACTATGGGTAGAACTGAATGAAATGTTGCACACTTGTGCAATGTGACTAAGTACAACATTCCCAAAGTTAATTGCAACACAATTTAGCATTGAAAAGTTATTGCCCCTAAGTACATCAAGCTGTTCCCTCAAAAATTTGGTAACCAACTACAATTAAATGGTAAGTGACACCCAAAGACAAACTAATAAGTGAAGCTCTACTTCATCTGAATATATGGTAGATATCAACTTTGATGAAGATGAAAATATGTGTTAATACGATTTTGATAGTGTTGAAGAAAATCATTTAAGCTCTTGTTCAAAGTTTGCTGTGGTGGTGGTGATTTTGTTAGCATTCCAGAATACGGTGAGCTTACTGACACAGAGCAGGTCTGAGACAGTAGACTGACCCAGAGCAGACGAAGCGGTAACACTTTATATAGTAAAAATCAAGGCAGTGATCAACAAATGGAAAACAAAAAGGTAGGAAGGATGGGCATTTGCATTCAGACCTTACAGTGTGACACAGACAAGATCAGGGGTCAACTCAATAAGGGCAACAACAGGAGTGGGTACTGCATTCAGACAGATTCAAAAAGGTTGAATCAGCAGGGGTCAAAATCAGAAAAGACACACGGTTGATATCTTGTTGATGAAGGGGTTGTTGCCAGATTTCACTTGATTATTAACTCTCTCAAAATGTAAAACACATAATAACTGACCCTATGGTGGTGCTATTGGTACTGTGCTTTAATATGTTAAGCATTATCACATAGGACACCTGTCCATGAATGGTGAATACTTTAACACTGAGAGTTTGAGATATCAACCTCAAAACGTTCATCCGATAGACTATCCATTATACATTTTAATACTTCAAAAAAGTATGATAAATCATGGAAAAATGTTAAAATACCTTATGGAGATGTATGTTTTTAAAAGGGGAGTTTGTAGAACAAACAGCATGTCAATAGATAGATGTCACAAAACAGAAAAATATCAATAACGTTTTAGTGCCATTTCCATGTGAAATTGTATCAAATACCACAGACGTGTTCAGCATTGCTATCTATACAACTGTGCTGAATTCGGTTACCAGACACAGGCACTGGCACCCACTGCTACTGGCAACTGCAGGCACTGCCATTATTGGTACTGTTGCTGCAAATTTCTGTTCCAGGAGCAATTATTTCAAGTTTTGTCGCACCACTTACAAGTGAAATTGTATCAAAAACAACAAACTTGTTAAGAATCCCCACCTGTGCAATTTTGACCAATTTGGTCACCATGGAATGTTGAATTTAAGAGATATTGAACTTAATAAATCATATGTTGGTGTTTCACTAATGGTCACAAGGTGGGGCTATTGACTCCATGCTCCACTATGTTGTGCACATTCACATGGAGAACTTGTGTATCAAGTTTCATTTCATTGAAGACAACAGAACTGTAGAGATATTGTGTTATAATATTATAGTAGCGCCCCATGTGGATAAAATTGTATCAAATTTTACAAAATGGTGCACTGTCATTACTTAAGCACTTTTACTTCTTGAGATATGAACTTTCAAACATTGCTCCCATTGACTTTCCATTATAAATTTTAATATTTAAAAAAATAAAATATAAAAATATATATATAAAATATAAAATCAATGGAATATGTTAGAGATAATAGCACACATCTCCTTATGGATATGTACAATTTGACATTGAAACAAAGTTGATACGACAAATTGTGTAAGAGTAGTTACACTACGAAAAGCAGCTAAATAATAAATAAATAATAATAATAAACTAGAAAATTTTGCAATTTCATAAGAAATTGCGTGTGGGAGCTGCAAACTGCCAGATGCATCCACCACAAACTGCCAGATGCAGCCGCTGCCACTGCTGGCTGCTGCCATTCCTCTTGCTACCTTCACTGCAAATTTATGCTTAAGCAGCAATTATTCAAAATTTTGTAGCGCCACCTACAAGTGAAATTGTATCAAATACCACACACTTATTCAGTATCCCAATCCATACAATTTTGCTGAATTTGGTCACCATGGAAGGTTGAAATTAAGAAAAATGGAACTTAATAAATCGTATGTTGGTGTTTTACTAATGGTCACAAGGCGGGGCTATTGGCTCCATGTTACACTCCATGTCGTGCGCATTGTCATGGAGAACTTGTGTACCAAGTTTCATTTCATTGAAGACAAAAGAACTGAAGAAATACCATGTTATAATATTATAGTGGCGCCCTCTGTAGGGTGAATTGTATCAAATTTTACATAATGGTGCATCATCACTATATGTACAAGATTCTCAAATTTTGTGGCAATCTGAATCAGCATTGAGGAGTGATGTGATGTGTGATGTGATGTGCCAAAAGTAGCAAAAAATGTATTTTTAGCCGCAAATGGGCGTGGCCTAGATCAGTCTACTTGGTACCATCCAAGGAACACACTGTGCAAAAATTGTTTGAATACGCCTAATGGTTCATGAGTTATAAGGCAAAATGTAAAACATATAATAACTGACCACATGGTGGCACTATAGATTCCATTTTACAATATGTGAAGCATTTGCATATGGGCCACTGGTAGTTGAAGTTTGAACACTTTACCACTTTTACTTCTTGAGATATGAACTTTCAAACATTGCTCCCATTGACTTTCCATTATAAATTTTAATATTTAAAAAAAAAAATAAAATCAATGGAATATGTTAGAGATAACAAAAGAAATAGAACACATCTCCTTATGGATATCTACAATTTGACATTGAAACGAAGTTGATACGACAAATCGTGTAGGACTAGTTACACTATGAAAAACAGCGAAATAATAATAATAATAATTAGAAATGCATTTCCTGTGGAAAATGCGTGTGAATGCTGAAAACTGAATGAATACCAAAGCGCTGCTGAAAATACTACACACTTGTTCAGGATTTCCATCTGTACAAATAAAATGTGATTACCATGGCATGTTACATTTAAGAGATTTGGTAGATAATAAGTAGTATGGTGCTGTTTTATTTGTGACCATAAGGTGGCGCTATTGCTGCCATGTAATGTAATAATGTAAAAGTCTGAGAAGGGCTGAAAATTTCATAAAACATAAACTGTGACTGTGTAAAAACCGTAAAAGATATGAAAAAGCTGAATACATGTTTAATAGTTGAAAGTCTCGTGACCCGTTCAAAGTTGAAATGAAGTCTCTAGCTGAAAGTATGTGGAAGTGAAGTTTAAGCCTCTGTCCATTCATTTCAATGGCAGAAATTTTTTTGAATTTGTGTAATATTTTAAGTATAAGTATAAAAGGTATAAATAAGAAAAATACAAGCATAAATGTCCTTAAAGAGCTGCACGTTTTGATATTTGAATGGTTGAAATCGGTGAAAGTATGAAGGAGTTGAAAAATTGCGAAAAACGTACGGAAGAATAATAATAATAATAAAGATTTGGATAACAATAATGCATTTCCTGCGGAAAATGCGTGTGAATGCTGAAAACTGAATGAATTGCAAAGCACTGCTGAAAATACTTAACACATCCCCATCTGTACAAATAGATGCTTGCAGCATTCACACTAATAAACTAGACAAACTATTTGTACCCAGGTTCACTGTAAACTCTGACTCAATGTCACTGTTAAGAAACAAGCTGAATACTTTCTATGTAACATCTGTTAGTCTGGTGGTTTAAATTCAACACCAAGAACACATACTGCATGTAAACTGGACTGTCAGCTCCGTCACAGAAACTCTGCTGAGTTCAGACTGTTTACTTACAGCTCAGTTACTCAGACAAATAACCAAGCCTCCAACCCCCCTGTGAAACAGAAAACAAACCATAAACCTTTTCTAGACTTTCCTGATCTTGCTGTGCCTTCATGCTGCTGCCAGTCAGCAGCTAACAAGTAGAGCTAACTGCTAACATCTGAAACCAACAAACTCCATAAATTCATTCAACAGCTCTGCCATCCACAGTCAAACTCATATGAATGCCTATTTAATGCAGAAGTACAGCTAAGATAAATACTATTAACCTAGCTGGTCCACTGTGTGGATAGCAAAACATCCTGGCGCAGACTATTTACTGGTGTTTACCAACCCGTTGGCGCTCTGAGCTGATGCGCCACAACACCAGATGAATCCAGAAAATCCGATCCCTAATTAGGCAGCCAAAGCAAGCTCTGACCATATTAAATAGTCATGGTTGGCTCACCTAACAAAACAGCTGTAAGTTAAGTGAGGGTAAAGGCACTCGGAAATTATAGTGTCAACGTATGGTGCTGATTTATTTATGACCACAAGGTGGCACTATTGCTGCCATGATTCAGTATGTCGTGCAGATTCTCATGGAAAACCTGCCTATCACGTTTCATTCCATTAACGACAACAGAATTGCTGAAATATCATGTTATAAGGTGACTTTAGTGCCCCCTGGGGGCAGAATTTTGTGAAATTTTACACACTTGTGTAAGGTCACGTTGTGTACAACATCCCCAAATTTGGTCACGATCCGATTCATTATTGAGGAGTTATCGGCCATTAAGTGCATTAGGCCACGCCTCCAAAAGTTTGTTAGCCAATAACAGACAAACGGTAAGTGATATCTCGAAACAAATGAACAAGTCTTGTTCAGGGTCCTCTAAATATGGCATGTACCATGTTTGGTGAAGATTGGATGAAATATGAGCCGACAGCAGCAAAACATATGTTTATGAAAAAAAACAAAATGGCAGAAAAATTTTATAGACGTAAATGGGCGTGGCCTATATCATTCTAATCAGGGTCATCCAAGGAACATCCTGACCAAAAAGTTTTTTGATAGGACTTACCGTTCATGAGTTATTAGCCAAAATGCAAAACATTGAATAACTGACCACATGGTGGCGCTATTGATACCATATTTTAATATGTTAAGCATGTCCAGGTGGGACACCTGTATATCAAATATGAACATTCTAGCACTTTTAGTTTTTGAGATATTAGCTTTCAAAGAAATCCTCCCATAGACTGCCATTATAAATTTTAATATTTTTAAAAATTCATATAAAATCAATGGTTTATGATAAAAAACTGAAAAGTATCAGCACACTTCTCCTTAAAGAGCTGAACATTTTGATATATGAATGGTGTCTGTAGCTCAAAGTATAGAGCAGTTGAAACTCGCCGAAAAACGTACGGAAGAATAATAATAACTAGAAAATGCATTTCCTGCGGAAAATGCGTGTGAATGCTGACAGCTGAAACGGATTGCAAAACACTGCTGAACTTGCAGAAATCTGAAATGATTTTTTTTTCTAAAAAAGCGGAATACAAGCATTAATATATTTAAAGAGCTGAATATTTTTGATATTTGGTTGAAATAGATGAAAGTATGAAAGAGGTGAAAGGTTGAACAAAACTGCATGAAAGTACTTAAAGAGCTGAATATTTTGATATTTGAATGGTTGAAATATTTGAAAGTACGAAAGAGGTGAAAGGATGAGCAAAACTGTATAAATGTACTTAAAGAGCTGAAAACTGTGATAATTGGTTGAAATGGCTGAAAGTGTGAAACAGGTGAAAGGTTGCAAAAAATTGCGTAAATGTACTTAAAGAGCTAAATATTTTTGATATTGGAGTATTTCTGTGAAATAAAATTTTGAGGAGTTAAACAGAACACAGTTTTTGTGTGGAATGAACCTTTACAACAAGTCTAAAAATAGCCTCACAGCACAGCCCCAGGTTACCATGGTGACAGCGACACCCCTGTGATTGATTGAAAGTGGGGTGAGACGATCTCATCTTTGGCCAAAATCAGGCACAAACACCCTCCTATAACTCAAAAACTAAAAGTCACAGTGAAAAAATTTCTTCAGCGTGAGCGAGCCGAGACTTCAGTGGTGATTCTGATGTAGGATATATTTCTGTACGATTTAAAATGAAGGAGCTGTGACAGTTAATATTTGACCATCATCTCCATTTTTGACAACGAATTTTAAAGCTCAAATAATATTAGAGTGAATGGACAGCACTCTCTGCGCTTTTGGGTGATTTACTCAAAAACCGCGAGTCCTGTCTTAATGAAAGTCAGACTGGATGAGAGAGGACAAGTTTATTTACATTTCTTTGCAAAAAATGTGCTTGTAGAGTGTAAGATGTGGAAGTCACATCATGATGTTTGAAAAAGTTTTGATCAAATTTGAAGACCTGAACTGTTAGAGTGAGTGATGTCATCAGTGACATCACTCACTCTAAGTTTGAGAATTCCATGCAGTACACACCAGTGTAAAAGTCTGAGAAGGGCTGAATATAAATAAATAAATAAAGAGCGAAAATAACATTGTAGATTTGGATAACTATAGCGTGAATGCTTTCAGCACACGCTCCGGGACCCGGCGCCGTCTGATGGCGTCTATCCATCTGCAGACCCGGTCCGAGGGGTGTGACTCAGCAGCCACGCGGAGTTCGGTGCCCATAGGAGTGTGTACAGTAAAGTCAGAGCAACCTACCCGTCATGGCAAAACATAAAATGTCAACGGTGTGAGCATGACAAATTTCTGCTGAAGGAGATGTGTGTGTGGCTCAAGGCAGCGTCATCAACATTATGCATGTGTTGTGCCCCTGTACTGTCATTTCCATTGAAATACATGGAAAGCTTCTGATAAGTTTGTGTGCAAAATAAATCAATTTTCTACTTTTCATCAGGTGCATTTTTAAAAAAGTGTGAGGAGTGTGACTCTGCAGCCATGTGGAGTTCGGTGCAGACAGGAATGTGTACAGTAAAGTCGTAGCAAGTTCCCTGTCATGGCGAGACATGACATGTCAATGGTGTGAGAATGACAAATTTCTGCTGAATGAGAAGTGTGTGTGGAAAGCTTCTGATAAGTTTGTGTGAAAAATAAATCAATTTTCTACTCTTCATCAGGTGCATTTTTTTTAAAATTTAAAAAAGACTTGTAAGCCACATGACCTGATAAAAGTTAGATTTAAATGTGTACAACATGACTTTTTTGCTCCTCTCAATATTACAGAATAATCATGTAATAAATCAATTTTTAATCAGGTGCATTTTTAAAAAAGTAAAGACTTGTAAGCCACATGACCTGATAAAAGTTAGATTTAAATGTGTACAATCAAGTGTGCAGAGGCAATATGAGAAACTGCAGGGAGACACAGAGAAGTACTCATGTAATTGAATGGAGACTGAGTGAAGTCCCATTGCATGTGTGTGTGTGTGTGTGGGAGCTGCTGTCACCTCCAGACTCCACCCCCTCCTGCACATGCTGGCTAGAGCAGAAGGGACAGAAGAGAATAGGACTGTCATGAACAAACTGTGGACTTCCTGTTGGATTTAGGTCTGGGGTGTCAGCATATGATGTTTAGCTCTTGAGGAGAGGAACAATTTGGTGTTGGGTACATCTCTCTACGACATTCCTACGGGCTGTAGCGTCCAAAATACAAACCTAAGTGAGATTCTCCCATTGAAAACCATTATAATCTCACCAACTTTGGAGGCTGATATTTTGAAAACCGGACCTCCTATTACAAAGTTTTTAAAAACTTTTGTTCAGGATGGTGTAGAGAGCGATATATCACAATCTGAAGCCATAGCGATGAGCGGTCTCGGAGGAGATAATGTTTAAGCCATTTCTTTTAAAAAATGACATTTTTGGAATTTTGTGTAATTCCTGTTGGATTTAGGCCTGAGGTGTATGACTTTTTGGTCTTAAGGAGACGAACAATTTGGTGTTGGTCCCATGTCTCTACAACATTCCTGTGGGCCGCAGCGGCCGAAAACCACCTAGGTGGAGAGTAATTTTGGGGTGGGGGGGGGGGGATAATTTATATTATATTATATTATCGAATTTTTCGCCAGACCGGACCTACCTGCGAAATTTGGTGACTTTTCGAGCATTTTTAGGGGGTCAAATTCAGGTTGAAAGTCGCGTATATAGAAAGAAAGAAAGAAACTGCAGAGTAACAATAGGGTATTTGCCCTGTTCCAGGGCTCATGCCCTAATAATCCTCATGGAAACAATAGGGCTTCATGCTGGTCAGCGCTCGGGCCCTAATAATTCCTTCAGATCCAATAGAGCTTTGCACCGGTAGGTGCTCGGGCCCTAATAATAGAGAAAGATTCCTTGAATTACAATAGGGCTTCGCCCCGGTAGGTTCTCCAGCCCTAATAATAATTCCTTCAGATCCAATAGTGCTTCGCACCGGTAGGTGCTCGGGCCCTAAAAAAGAATATTTTATTTGGTTGTAATAAACCATTACAAATCTCAGTATTATTTATCTAAGTATTTTTCTCTCTTCTTTGGAAAAAATCCATTACTGAAATTCTGTTTAAAATGCTTCAACAGCGACACCTGCAGGGGATCTCGTACATTAGACTCAATGTATTTGGGTTTTTTTTCATGCCAATCTGTGGTTGACCATGACACATAAAATGACACTCCAAGGGAGGTATCCTCCCTTACCAATCAACAGTCAGAATATAATATTAACATCTAGTTGGTCCAATCATAGTTTCCAGATTTCATCTTCTCTCCACTTTAAGGCAGAGTAGCAGCCTTAGATCCTCATTGATAGCCATCAGCTGGCGTGTTGAATCAGCCTTAAGGACTCTTTATATATCCATGGAAGGACTATTAAGGACTGTTGTTAAACGCACTATATGTAATTTCAGCCGCTAGGGGTCTCTCAATCAAAACAATAACAAAAGACGGCGTGTGATGATGGTGTGAAGTAGCAAGGGATCACGGGAGTTGTTGTCTTCATTGTTAAATAAACAGCTTCAACGGGATACGATTACTCCCAAGTTCATGGTTCAGGATGTTTTTACCAGGAGCCGAATTGTCCGCAGAGGTCTCCTCCTCTCCAGAACAAACGGGCCCGCTGATTACAGGTAAAAACAATGAATAAAGCTGTTTCATCTAAGAGATCGGTGTTTCTCCGACGATGTACGGCGACCCACAGACGTCAGATACAGGCTGTTAGCTGAGCTGCTGCTAACACTTTAGCTGTTTATATCTCTTATAACTTTACATTCAGACGTTCTTCCAGTTTCTCCCAGCAGCCGAATTATCCGCAGAGGTCTCCTCTTCTCCAAAAACAAACGTACACGCAGTTTAAAATCATGAAAATAATAATCAAAACTGTTTTACCTAACAAATCAGTATTTCCTCTACAAAGTTTGGTGACGGCCGGACGTCAGATACTGCTAACACTTGTTTGGTTTATTTCTCTTATAACTTATAACTACATTCAGATGTTCATCCGGTTTCTCCCGGCAGCTGAATTATCCGCAGAAGTCTCCTCTTCTCCTAAAACAAACGTACACGCAGAATAAAATCGTTAAAATATTAATTAAAGCTGTTTTACCTTAAAAACCAGTGTTTCTCCAACAATGTTTGGTGCCCACCAGACGGCTGTTAGCCGAGCTGCTGCTAACACTTGTTTGGCTTTTTCTCATATAACATAAGTTCTAGATGTTTGTCCAGTTTCTGCTGGGAGCCGAATTATCCACAGAAGTCTCCTCTTCTCCAAAATCAAACGTACACGCAGATTAAAATAGTGAAAAAATACTACTAAAAGCTGTTTCACCTAAAAAATCAATATTTTTGCAGCTGTTTGTTTTCTGGAGGGGTTGTTAGCCAAGCTGTTGCTAACATTTGTTTATCTGAAACGGTCCGTTACTTTTATTAAATTATAGATTTCTCTGGGTTTGAAAATTGTTGGAAACATTTGGGATAATGTAAGTACACAACTCAACAACATATAGAATATAGGTCTAGTTGTTTTTAAATATTTTAATGTGGAATAATTACACATTATACCTTTAAACTAAGGGGAGAAATTATTTGGATTGTTCAGCGCAGCAGCAGCAGGACACCTCCAGGAGGCTGGAGAGAGAAGCAACTTGAGGAACAACCAGGAGAGTTAGCTTGTTTGTCATTGTTGCTAATGATATCACACTGGTTAACCAGCAGCCATAAGTTCTGTTAACTAACAAACAAGATAACCAACAGCTACAAATGGACATTAGGAGGTCTGGCTGCTTCTCACAGTTTCTTTCGTTTGTTTTTAAGCTGAGTTGTATATTGAGTAATAAGCTTAAAGTAAGAGCATAAACCCCCTCCCATGGTTTGGCAAGCATATGAACTGCAGATTAATTGCAAAATTTAATGTCTCATTTAAGACAAAGTAAACAAACTGCTGTAAGTTATGGGCAGACAGCGTGTTGCTAACAGGGATTTTGAAAAGCAATGATCAAACCAGCATCTAACAGTCCAAAGTGACATTTGAGTTACATTTACCTGCTGTTTAATGTTGATTAGCTGTGAACTGACGTTAGCAGTGAATGTTTCTTATCATCAAGTTTTGATGATGTGGATAGAGGCTGTTTCATTCACTACTGTGTTTAAAAGAGGAAGGTTTCATGTCTCATAATAATAACTGAACATTGAATATTTTATATATTTAATATATTTTATTAAACATTGAACATCTTAAATGTTGTTTTCATTTAAGACCATGGGCAAAAGGTCCTTACTGTTTCAGGCTGTAAGTGTGTTACAGCATAAATGGAAAACAAAGATTTATTTGTCTCCCCCTTTTTCTGCGCTGATGCTAAAAATGAGCCGATCAGTGAGTTAAATCCGTGATACAATCCAAACCATGCGATCTGTGTTCATGTTAATACCCCTACTGTTAACATGTTAGCTTTGTAGACTATATTTTGTATGTTGTACACTTAGATAAGAGTGTGTAAGTCATGTATTTGATCCATGCATTAATACTTTCTGATGTGAATGATCTGTGAATGTTTTTAGTATTCAGTCCCCCTTGTATTCAGCACTGATCTGTTCCTCTATTACATTATAAGCTTTGTGGTACTTCATATTTCTGTATACTAAGAAAATAGACTGGAAACACGTGAAAATCATGTGATATGTTGTCTGTTTTTGATGAGAACATAAATTTGTCACAATAGAACAATACTATAAATTTGAATTTCACTTTGTTGGTAAAATTACACAATCTGAGCCATTCCACAGCTAAAATGAGCACTTCTTTGTTTAGAAACAGTACGTATATGCTAAATGTCTTTAAAGAAGCAGCCTTTACACTACGCAAGGTTTTTTGTTTTTGAAAGTAAATTGTTTTATGGGCATATAAAATTGCCCCCCACCCCTCCGATTTCATCAAGTGGTGGACACAATCATATAGTTTGATGCAGTGAGATTTGTAAGATTCCACGTTGGTTTTCCTCCTGTCCTCCCCAATTTTTTGAGTCACCAGCCACCACTGGTTGTCATAGTAATACAGCATGATTTGTTGTGAGTTTTCCAGATGCTCAACACTAAGGAAGTTTCATGACAAAATATTTCTTAAGAAGAGGAGCCCTTAAAAAGCCTATTTCCCACATTGCTTAACTAATCTTTGAAGTGAAAGATCTGATGTTGGGTAAATTAAACAATGAGTGTAACAGTGGAAGATATTTACATATTATCAAATTCTGTTTCTCATTCCACATTTTTTTAGTTGAGCAGTTTGTCATTTTCACTTTCTGAATGGCAGCCCTTGCAACCAGCCCCTGTATACTTTGGGCTCATATCCCACAGTATTTTCAAAGCATGCAGCTATGTTGGTGAGTCGTATTTCCTCAAAATGGGATGTTCACACTCAGACACTCTGATGGGACACAATATCTCTCTCTAAGCAAGTAATGAGATCTCTCATGTAAAAAATGTTACTTCTTGTGTAACATCAGTGTCATTTCTTTCAGCTATCTCACTGTCACATCAGACATTTCTTTACGGCTGTAGGGAAGCATATCTCTGTACAATAAAGCAAACAGCTGACACCACAAATGTTATGCAAATGCACACCCACAGAAACAGGAATTCAGTAGAAAGTGAGAGTGCTCAACATGTTTGTGGCTTCTCTCTGTTATCTCTCATTCTGGCTTTCCTCCTCAACTTTATCTCCCCTTTAGGATCTTTGGTCACAACACTAACTACGCACTGGGAGTGATCTGACGTGATGGTGATATTTGGATGGTATTTCTGTGAGTCAACATCTGTCAGCCACAAATAGGTTAAAAGAAGTATTTCCTGTTTATTGTAATCAGCCACATTACAGTGTGGAAATTTGCAGATGCCTCATACTGGTACTATCAATGTGTGGGCTTATTACTCACATGCTTCCATATCTCACATCAAACATCCCAATCACAGTGATACTTCGAAGTCGAGAGTGTGGGAAGCTCATTTTCAGATGTTTGATCTAAAATTACTCAACCAAGTGTTCAATGCTTAATTATTCAAGAAAAATAGATATTGTTATGATATCTATAAAATTATATATATATATATATATATATATAATTTTTTTCTGTGCTTATCCTAAAAATGAGCTGATCGGTGACTCAAATCTGTGATACAATCCAAACCATGAGTTCTGTGTTCATGTTAGCTTTGTAGACTATATTTTGTATGTTGTACACTTAGATAAGAGTGTGTAAGTCATGTATTTGATCCATGCATTAATACTTTCTGATGTGAACCTTCACTTTTAGATCTGTGAATGTTTTTAGTATTCAGTCTCTCTAGTATTCAGCACTGATCTGTACAAGTATCACATTTAGGGCTGGGTGATAAAATGATAACTATAATTATCACGATGTAACTTTTCCTTGATGGAAATATAAGACATGGTCGATAAAACTCATTCCACCCATGTTTTGACAGACAATTTTAATGAACTCAGAACTGTTTTTCAATACCCTGACTTTGATTTATATCGTAATATATCAACTATCGATATCGATTGATATGAAATATTGTGATAGGATTGTGTTCCATATCGCCCAGCCCTAATCACATTATAAGCTTTGTGGTACTATTTCTGTTCACTAAGAAAATAGAAGTACACACTTTGAATTTGGCTAATCTGATTTTGTGCTTGTGATTATAAGCTCTTAATATACATAAAGGTTCATATGAAGATTTAAAATGGGCCTTGATTAAACTGAATATGCATGATGTAATGTGCAATTCAGCAGACAGATTTCAGCTTGTTAAATTCATTTGAGTCTTTCTGAAACACACACACATTGACAGATTATAGCTTAATGCCAGTCTCCATCTTGAGACATGGATGCTGACAACACAGAAATAAATCCAGGACTGTCTCTTTCTATCCCTGACCAAGTCTGATATATTAATATACTAGAATGTTGTAAATGAACCAAATCAAAACTGATTCAAACCAACTCAGACCTTGTTAGCAGTAAAGAAATAGTGGGTCAACACTTTGAGTGAGTTGTGTTGTATTCAGAATTTAAATCCAGATTTTTAAAAAAAAATATTACAGCAGGCTCTTTATCTAATGACCTCTTCTTTTGTCTGTCAATACTTATTGGCCTCAGACCAAAAGGTATCCCTGCAGAGAACAGACTTCAGATAAATGGAGGAAAAAGAAGTGGGCCTACACAGAATGTTATTGTCACAACATGTTAAGTTATCCTCTAAAGAGATCATCAGATAGAACATATATCTTCATGAGATCATTAGATCATTATTTAGGGACAGTCACACTTATGCGAAAATAAAATGCGAAAGGCCTTCTCTAGAGCCAGTGTTTGGTTTGTCTGTTCTGGGTTACCATAGAAACATGGTGGATCCACTAGATGTCACTAAATACTACACACTGCACCTTTAAAGTATCAACAGCAAAAGTACTCATTATGCAAAATGGCCCAGTTTGTTCTATTTATCATATACAGTTTACATGTATATCACTAGAACTTTAATACTCATTCATTGACATGTGCATGTAAGCCACATTTGAATGTTGTCATGGTAAATATAATGTTAACAGATTACACTGTTGCGTCATCAAATTAGTAAGAATGCATAAACTAAGCATATGTTTATATGATCAGAAAAGTAACTAGTAACTATAGCTGTCAAATAAATGTTGTGGGGTAAAAAAGTACAACACTTCCCTCTGAAAGTAGAAATGCAAAGTAGCATAAAATGAAAAGTACCTAAAATTGTACTTAAGTACAGAAGTTGAGTTGAGTTGTTACACTCTACTACTGTCTTTATGATTAATAAAGAAACATGAACACAACAGGAATGTCATTATTTATTTACAAAAAGCAGTGTGTAGTGAGGGTCACATTTCAGATGTCTATGAGTTTTAACAGCTCCACGAAATAGTGATTTTTCCCTCTAAACTTCTCACATGCTTTCATTTCAATAAATAAATGATCCGATATTTCAGCAAAAATCAAAAATTAGAGAAAAAGTCCAAAAACTGAAAACAGATTTATGTATCAAAACTTTGTTTTTTCTTCTTTCCTCTCCTATTAATCATCTCACGACCCCTCAGATTTATCTGCTGACCCTTTGGAGGGGCCTTATCCCTAGGTTGGGAACCACTGGACTAAACTAGCTAACTGTATGTAAAGTAGTTGAAACTAGCCCCAACTCAGCAGCTACAACAGTAACATGCTGCTCTAACACTGATGCTTCAATATTAATACTCTAATACTAATGATGTCATATATAATAATGTATCAGAGGGACCAAACCACTACTTTTACTGCAATACTTTAACTGCATCAAGCTCATAATACTTATGTAGTTTTACTGCAATACTTTAACTACATCAAGCTTATAATACTTATATACTATTACTGTAATACTTTAAATACATCAAGCTCATAATACTTCTGTACTTTTACTGCAATACGTTAAATACATCAAGTTCATAATACTTATGTACTTTTACTGAAATACTTTAACTACATCAAGCTCATAATACTGTTGTATTGGTACTTTTACTGAAGTAAAGGATCTGAGTACTTCTTTATACAGTAATTGGTCTGATTGATTGATTGATTGGTGTGTTGATATCTCTCACAAGCTCTCTTTTGCATTCTTGACTCAATTATTTCTGTCAGTTTTCATGTGAACAAACAAGGTCAACACCATGAATGTACAGCTGATGTTTGTAATAGTTGGGCGTCAGAAAACCCATTTTCTTTCATTCTGAAGGATTAGGTGATATAATTATATGTACTGTGAGACAAAAAAATTTCGTCTGCCAGGAGAGATTTTTCTCTACCACTGAGGTATAGTTAGGTGTCCTTTGCCAATGACAGATTTTTTTTTTTTTTTCATTTTTTCACTTATTGGTCACTGTAATTATTCCTCCTGTCTATACTGGCACTATGAAGAAATACTTTCATAGACTATGCTGTAAGTGAGCACAAAATCCATAGTCCTCATTCTGAAAATGTATTCTTAAATTCAGCTTTCACTAATATGAAGTTATGAGTTAGTAGTTAGTATCTTCCAACGTTACCATCTTTTCAGTAGCAGACGGTATTTCCTTGCTTCCCGGAGCCTTAGCAGAAGGATTCGTCATGGTAGTTGCATGTAGGTTTGTTGCCAGGACAAAACAAAAACAATAAAGCCACATATGACTGCCAGGATTGAGATACTCAATCAGTTTGGCTAATATCTTACTATGTTAGCAACAGTTGAAAGGATGAATGCGTTCTTACACAGAGTAGGACTGTGGAGTTTGTCCTGCATCTCTTACAGGTGTTTACACTAAGATTTACATTCCTGTCAGTGTGCGTGTGTGTGGTGTGATAAAAAAAAAAAAATCAATTACATATACCTGATATAAGACTTTATTCATAACGCTATCTTTTATAAGGTACAATTACCAACACTGACTGTTATTGCTGACTTGTTAGATAGCTAACTGGAGATACCTAAATCAGCTGGAGCAGATAAACTATATCTGTTCATTTTTAAGCTCTCCACTCCATTTATCACTGAGCAAATAATACACATATTTGATCTTTCCATTTCAACTGGTATCATTCCCACATCTGGAAGTCTGCTCATGTGATCCTTTTGCACAATTCAATTTTCAATTCAATTCAATTTTATTTATATAGCGCCAAATCACAACACAAATTCATCTCAGGGCACTTTTACATGGAGCAGGTCTAGACCACGCTCTTTAATTTACAGAAAGAGAAACCCAACAGTTCCCCCCATGAGCAAGCACTTGGCAACAGCGGCAAGGAAAAACTCCCCTTTAAAGGGGAAGAAACCTAAGGCAGACCCTGGCTCTGGGTGGGCGATCCTGGAATCGCTGGTGAATAACCAACTCAAAGCATTTCTCTAAAAGTATTCTGTTTTGAGCCCTCATCAGTGTGGTTTCAGATCTACAGTATGTATAGTAACATCTCTGCTGTTACGTTAGCTGTAAATGATATTGCTTCTTCTGTGGACAAAGGGAAGCATTGATCTATATGAGTAAAACTCTGTTCCATAAATGTCTCTTACTCAGTTTAACTAATGGAAAACATCAGATTACACTTTTAACTGTGTGACCTCGACAGTACAATGCTCGCTAGTGCAATGCTAATGCTTCCAGCACATGCAGACATCCCAGCCCCACTTGTATATTTCAATTCACATCGTATGCAACCCCAAACCAGTGTCCACAACACTTACAGGACGTTAATCATGGTGGCGTTAGCTCAGTGTCCTGACCAGTGTCCTGAGTCCAGCACGTCCTTTTTCCCGACTCATGGTCAAAAGTTTGCGGATTAGCTCACACGGTCTCAGTCCAATCATTACTATAGTAGAAGGAAATGGCAAACCGGCCATCATTGTCATCATTGATTGACCAGCATTTGTTCCACCTTATTGTGTTAATGAACTTGACCTACAACCTAGATCTGGGGTAGCTACATGGATGGTCAGTAAGATTTCAGGCCACCCCCTAAAATCACCTTTGCTGAGGGCAGAATGATCAACTGAATCTAGGGGTTTGAGATTAGAAGCAGCAGCACGTCTGTGGGTTATATCACCGTAGTCTAGACTGCTTCAACTATACTCTTTCTACATTCATGGTGGATAGGTGTAGACTGTTCAAATCATTGTTCATTGCCATAGAAAAAAAATTAAGTTTTTACTTTTTACATCGAGTACTAGCTTAAGATTGACAACTGCAGCTAGAAGAACACTAAAGTTGTAGAGCACGAAAGTTGTAGATTGTAAAGAGCAAGTTGTACAGATTCAGCAAAATAATACAGAATAATGGACATTTCAGTCAGTTATAGAAGAGACAATCTTATTAATATAAACTGTAAAGAAGACAGGGCCCAGAACTGATCCTTGTGAAACAGCTTTTGTTACTGGTAAAACTCAGATTGGATATTTACACTTTTCACACATTGAAACCTTTCAGAAAGGTAATTCTGAAACAATCTACAAACAATTGAATTAAACTCAATATTACATTTGAATAAGCAGATAATGATTGACTGTAATAAACACTTTTGAAAAACAACTGAAAACAGCAGCACAATGCTTCCATTTGTCCACAGAAGAAACAATATCATTTACAGCTCACTTTACAGCAGAGATGGTACTATCGATACCGTAAATCTGACACCAGACTGGTGAGGGCTCAAAACAGAATACTTTGAGTTGGTTATTATATTGATGACAACTGTTTTAAATATGCTTTGCACAGGTAGATATGTTGTACCTGTTTGGACCCAGACCTCCATTCTGAACCTGTATCATATAAAATATTTACTCCACTACAGGGAACAGCTCTCAGAAAATATGCAGTTTATCCTGAACAGAAGTACTGTTTGAAAATAGACATGTTTAAATAACCACTGCTTCCCAGATACTGTGATACGTGCAAAGGAAAAATGTAGTGTACAGAGAATTGAAAACTGCTGTTATAGGTAGTAATATTAAATGTAGTTGTTGTGGGTGGTCAACATGACACCTTTAGTTTAACACTGTATTATAAAATATCACAATATAACAATCTGGCCTTGAGTACAAACATTACAACGGATGCTAACATCAGTTTATCTGTTCCTGGGTTGAAGCAATGCAATGCAATGAACATCTGTATTTACACACTGCCTCACCTGCCATTCATTGAGGTTTGCTATGCCATGACCACCACACAATAGCTCTACGTCCCATCCTGGCCAACCCAGTCACAATGTGGAGTCACAACCTGGATACCCCACTGGCCCTCAGATTGATTACTGGAGATCCCTATGACTCTCACCATTGCATTCTGTATGACAAAGGTGATTGGCCCTCTCTGGCACAGAGGCATGATAAACACTTGCCTCTGTGCCACATCCTGTATTGGACATTCACCCCCTCCTAGATAACATCTATTCTGGACTAGACCAGAGGACGCTACCAAACTCACTCTACTAACTGTCTTAGGCTTAAAGTCCTGCAGGTTTATTCTTTTGGTTTTGTGCACCAAACACATGGAATTATCTTCAACACATCGTCAAGATCGGCATTCTCACAACCCCTAGACAATGCAAGATGATGATCTCAAACCACTTCACCTCAGTATGGAGTTATTTTCACAGTTTTGTCCTCTTTTGATCTATTTAACTCTGTGTATTGTCTTTTCACCTACTTAAACATCATTGCAAATAAAGGAAATCTCAATGCTTTTCAAGGCTTAAATAAAGGTTTGAAACTGAAAGAGTACCAGACTGTTCATGGCCCAGTAAGTCCTGCTGAGGTAGAGAGATTCAAGAGGTCCACACCACACCACATGGGACCGTGAGGAAAGCTCAACTTTGTACAAATATCTTGTCAATCAGCCAATCAAGACTGACTGGTGGAAACCAGTCACCGACATTGTTGGTTCATTAGTAAAATTCACCCATATGTGTGAGTCAACCTCCCTGCTAGCACTTCTAAATTAAATGTTGATGAACATTCTCACAGTGATAATGCTAACTCACTGATGTTTTAACTGCTGTAATGTTTATTATGTTCATCATCCAAGATTGCTGTGTTAGCTAACATTCACTACTAAGCATGAAACAGAAAGAACAAAGGGAATGCCATGAGCTTTGAAGGTATTTGGTTATAAACCAAAGTATTGGTTGATGGTATCAAAGTTGTGGTCCAACAGTCTAATGTGCGGCTAGTGTGGCTAAAAATATGCTCGTAAAAAGTACTCAGATCCTTCACTTCAGTGAAGTAGAAATACCACAATATAAAAATACTTCATTACAGCTACATTTAAAACATACTTAAGTGCGCAGACATATTACTAGGTGCATTTATTTAAAGTATTAAAAGTGAAAGTACTTGTTTTGCAGGAAATGGGGCTGTGACTATATTAAATACTTTTAGAGAATTACATTGAATCTGTGATCACTGATGAATTGGTGCATTCACCAGATAAATCTGAGCCACTGTGAGATGATCATTTGTGTAGGGAAGAAGAAAAAACAAAGTTCTGATACATTCATTTGGATTCATTTTCCAGAACTTTTCGTCTTTGTGTTATGATGTGAAGTTTGGTTTAATGTTAAATAATGCTGCGTAAAGAAGCTTGTCTTATTTCATGTAAGACTTTAATCTGGAAAGAAACTAAAGTTGTCCATTAAATGTAACAGAGTAGAACTACAAACTAGCAAAACATGTAATACTCCAGTAAAGTACAAGTACTTGTACTCTTTACAGAATCCCACTTTTTCCCTCCCCTCACAATGCTCTTATATTTGCCACTTTATCTTCCCTTTCATCTAGTTGATATGTGGTTTCAAATAGGAGGGGTGAATAATACTGTCACTAGTAATATGACACAATAAGAACGCAGAGCAAGAAGTTGAGTCGTTACTTGGGAAATGTGTGAGAGCTGTGTTTGGAGGTTTTAGCAGGTACTAGAACTAGATGAGTAAACGTCTCCTCTATAGTGGTGATGGGCTGCTGTTTACCTCTGCAGCCCCATTTCCTGATTTCTGCTGAGAAGATGGCTGCAGCTTTTAGAAAAGCTTCCTGAGGTGTTACAGTCTGCACAGGAATACCCACATCTGTGCCAGTACCATTAACAATAACACAGCTCACACTGACAGATCAAAGTGTACACTAGAAAGTGATTTGATATTTTCCCTTAGCTGTAGAAAAACTGTTTAAATTGATTTTCACGTGAAAAAGTGAAATTCAGCGCGCTGAAATGAGCTGTGCGTATTGAATGTAGAGAACCAGAGACGAAAAGAGAAACTACTGACAGATCTGTCTTTTGTTGTTTGTTATCATTAAAGGTAATATTTCACTCATGTTCCTGGAATTGCGTATCTTATGTTACAGTGCAGCAGAAAAGGCATGAGTGGCGCCAGATTCAAAGAACTCTTTGAAATATAATCATCGGATTAGCAGTTTTGCTTCCAGTCTTTGTGTTAAGCTAGGCTACATACATTCTGCACACAGATGACATTAATATCAGTTTTCTCATCTCTGGGTGGGACATTCACACAGCTGTTACATTCATTTGCAGGCTTTTGAAAATTCAAATTTCAAATGTTATAAGACCATACTCATCACAAATACTGCATGATTTTATTACTGTACCATGTACAGTAAATGAGAAAAGTAAGCTAAATACCTGAACCATTTAGTTTTGTTACAAATTTACAAGGTAGAGGCATATATGAGAAGAAGAGTTACCTCCTCTTCTCATTTCTCACTGTTTCCCCGTAAAACAAAGCATGTCTGCCTGCAACTTGTCAACACCAGCTGTGCCCAGTTCAACCACAAAGTGCTTTTTTTCTTGTTTCATTTTAATAAGTTTAGAGAGAAGAGGATCTGTAATTATCCCGTAATTCACAAGAAACAAAGTCGGAACCAAATTTTGTTTATATATATTTTATACCTTCCTTTACTCCTAATCATTCTGTGACACTTCATATTTATTTTGCAACTCCTTCAGAGCAATGCGACCTTTATGTTGGGAACTGCTCTCATATATATTATGAGGATCGTTCATCATGTCTTTCAGACCTAGGGACTCAGGGCTAAAGTTGATCTGTATGTGAAGGTGCTGACAATGGTGCTCTTTACCAACAGGCAGGTGTAATATTGTTATTGTAAAAATGTCTTCATTATATTTACATTTATTATTTTACATTATATGAAATATTATATCATTTGATCTTCATAGGAGAATATATTTTTCACTACAGTTTGACATTAAATGTGACCATCAGCCTTTCTGAATGTTTTACATTTATCCAGGTATTCTCAAAGGATATATTGCAGATGAACAGAAAACACTTGTACAACTTTATTTCCACTGTTTGTAAGAATATCAATCAACTGTTTATTTAAATAGTGCTTTACATGATTAAGAGGAAGGAAGGAATTTATCTCTTCTTTTTATAAAAACCTGCTAACATGTGCGTGAAACTATTCATTAGGAATTTGTAACCATCTTTTGATGAAGCAGAACACAGCGGGATTATGATGTAAAGTATCATCAAAAACAGATTTTTGGTTCCTCCAGCCAAACTAGGCATTTTGTTAATTAATTCATGGTTTGAAATATTCAGCTGCACACCACATTCACACATACGCCATCACTGACCTCGTTCTGCTCTCAGTCAACACTTACTGTGATCCTACACACATTCTAAGTTTTCTCCCTTCAGTCTGAGCAAATCACTTGTAATGATCCCAGTTACTTAGATGTGTGAAAGTAAGATGTGTGCTTACCGTGTTGCCTCCGTGCTGAGCCTCTTCCTTTCTCAGGTTCTTCGAGGGAAATACTTTGAAATGATTCAGAGGGGGTGTTATTCCACAGGAAATATGTTTTCAGCAACCTAAACTTGAAGAAAAAATATGACAGACCTCAGTCTCAAGGAGACAGCGTAATTGTGAGATTTCAGATTGGAAACACATGAAAAAGGTTACAAAAATCAAAAAATTACAAAAAACAACAGCTGTACTTCACATTAAAGTTTGAGCCATATTTCAGATGTGCATTTTTGGAAAAGTTTAAATTCTTAGTTTTTTGTTAAGTTGTTGAAAAGAAAAAAAACTTTTTTAAATGTTAAACTAAAATGCCAAAATATTTGATCATCCTCTTGTCTTAAAGTGTCTCTTGTGTTAGTTGTGACAGCAGAATGAAGGCAGACGCTCAGCACTCACCTGGCCTCAACAGACTCACATTAACGCTGCCAGCCATCTACTCAGCATTTATACCTGCAGCACCACATGCAGCAGCTTCAAGCCCGTGTCTTCAGCAAATCAAAACACAAGAACTTTCCAAATGCTGCCCTGGCAACCTAAAAAAAATATGTTTGTAGGAAAGTAAATGTTTTGCACCAGGGTAAAAAGAACAAACAAGTCGTCTCTGAGCAAACGTTCAGATTGTTTTGTGCACAGAAAATAACGGCTTTTTCCAACTCCACATGTTTAGCTGCTTTGGTCAACATGTTCTTGCTGTGCTTGTAAACATTATTTATTAGTTCAGTGCACTTTCATCACCATTACAGTTTTCATTATTGCTACTTCTCATCAAATGAGGTGAAACATATATTTAAAGAAAATTAGTTCTCCACTGCTTTCTCAATAACAAAGATGTGTTTTTCCTCATTTGAATAAACAATTTTATTTCTGCATTCACATCCATTTGCCAGGAGAGAGAAGATATTCAAACCACTTTTCACATTTTCAGTAGTCAAATTCATGTTCTGTGTGACTGTAACTGTTCACCAAAATAACAAATCTGTGTCTGAATGGGCATCTAGTAGTAACTAATCCATTGCAATTCATTTTGATTTGCCAACAGAGACTTTCAGCTCCACCACAGTACAGTAGAGGTGAATGCATAAAATTTTAACACACCAGTTAATCAATCACCAGACCTCACTGTCAGAGTTTCTGTTAACAAAAGAAGAAAAGGGAGTTTTTCAAAGGAACCTTTGTATCGGGCAGATATTCTAAATCCCAGAGGAGTGTACCTCAAAACCTGAGAAAATATATCACAACTGAAAATGACTGCATGGCTATGTGTTTAATGCTGACACAGTGATGTTCAGTAAGTTTTGTTTGATACATTTCATAAGAAATGCAGCTGCTTCCTGGGTGGGGAGGAGGTGGTCACTCTGCAAAAACATCAGAGTCATATCAGAAAAAGACACTAGTTTTGGTAAACTGTCCTGTGGCATGTCACTAACTTCTGTGATATTTAACCAAGACCTCAATCTTTCCCTAAACCTAACCACATGCTTCCAGTTGCCTGAACAGAACCATAACCTGGTCAAATCCGGGTGGATTTCTGTCAAAACATATTCAATTCAATTCAATTCAATTTTATTTATATAGCACCAAATCACAACACAAAGTCATCTCAGGGCACTTTTATATTATTTTAGTAGCAAATGTAGCTAAAACAAACTGATAAAGACGGAAGTTGAATTTTAACGCAACTTACTATTCTCATCTTTGTCAAAATGTCCTGTTAAAAGTCTTCTAATGTCTTTTTGGATGCTGAAACCTTTTTCTGGTGGATTTATTCCTCCTTCTGTTCATTTCAAGCTCAATGCCAG
This sequence comes from Euthynnus affinis, assembly GCA_029490765.1. Classification (NCBI taxonomy): domain Eukaryota; kingdom Metazoa; phylum Chordata; class Actinopteri; order Scombriformes; family Scombridae; genus Euthynnus; species Euthynnus affinis. Next base: position 2,780,225 of record CM055841.1, read on the forward strand.
GCCATTTTTCTTAATTCCTGACAAATTTGGAGATATTGACATTTTTCAACCAGAAAGGTGGCAGTGATGTGAAGGCTCATTAGTAAAGGCCATTTTAAATCTGTACAGTTAATGCTGTCTATTGTGTTGCTTCAGTTTTGATAAGTTATCAAACTTAAGTGATTACAGATGTGTGCTGGAAACAGTGCATCATTTTTGCACGTGCAGCCAGCACTGCATGAGCTTCCATGTAGAGTTCAACCAATGTTTTACTGTGTGAACTTTATTCTCGTGTGAATATTAGCAGTATGAGAAAAGCTCTTGTGACAGTACTTTCTGATCCCACAACATGTCTCAGCACACAATGATGAGGCGACGATTCTCTTTTGATTCTTGCTGACGAGCTTCTGGGAGCTTTGCATGTGTACTGTAAAGGATGTTGCCCTCTCACTGTGCATGATTCAGAGCGAAAATCATATTGTCGATGTGCCAGTGATTCACTCCCTCCCTCACAAAGGTGTTGGATGTGAGGGCTTACTCGGCTGATTCAGCTCAGGGTGGGGATGAGAATTTTTGTTGTTAGATGTCAAATTCTACTGGCGTCAATAAAACTCCATAGGCAAAGTCCTCAATTTAGAATTTCTAAGCAAAAAGTCTTTTTGAACCTCTTAAATGTCAGCCTTCTCTTTATAGTAATTCCATCTGCTGTTTAAAAACATGGCAAAAGGTATACTGTTTCATTGAGCATGCTTCTGTCTGAAACCGATAAACCAATCAGTCACTTATACATACTTTGTCATATTTGTGAAGAACATTGAAGTTTTGTGGGTTTTCTGTGTTTAAAGTACGAGTGAAAAGTACATGCGGTGAGTGTTCTGCGCTGCTGGATCTGTACCCGCCATGCGTTAGTAATGGGACTTTCCCAATGAAATTGCTTTTTTCTTTTTTGCACATGCAAGGGCCATGCAGGGTCTCTGGGTGTGAAGCCTGGACACCTAATAGAAGATCTGTAAGAAGAGTCAGAAGATCAGACAAATTACTGGCACGGCCAACAGTTCATCCAGATGATCTACCCAGAAAATGAAGGTAAAACTGAAAGTGAGGTGATCTGTATGAGACAAACAATGTGTAGCAGTAACATGGGGGTAATTTAAGGGGCTTGCAGTAAGTAGTTTGCAGGAGCTTCAAGAAAGCTTGCTAGCAAACAGAGGATGGCTAGCAGTGTCACTTAACTCTACAACATTTATCAGCCAAGTGCCCCAAATGATCAGCAGAGTACAGTTATACTCATGAGTTCACGCTGAGGACCAGTACAAGCAAACAGCAGCACTTACTATACTTTGTCTTCCCATTCAGTTCTTCTGAATAACGTTACTGTGTTCCCAGAGATCAGCTATTAAAAGAAAACTACACAAATTATGTTTTACTTTCTTTAGTTAGTGTTAGTTGTATCAGATATGATAACATATTCACCAAAGTCATTTCTAAGACCTGGGAGTTTTGCAGTTTTGGCCACACAACTTGAAATAGACAGATGATGAGCTGTCTGACCTATTTTTAGTGATGTTACCTCGTTAGAAGATTTATAGCACTTACTTTGGTGACTACGATGTTATTATTACTCACACTAATGGTTTCGAAAACTACAAAAATACATCTTTTTCCATTTTTATGCTGATGATACAATGTTGTACACTCATGACTCTTCTCCCACTCAAGCCACGTCTGACTTTATCGTTCTTCAGACTTAAAACATTATTCTATTTCAATGTCCACACAACAGTACTGAAACTGAAGTTGTTCAATCTTGTGAAAATGAGTTTCTTATATCAGAATAACGTATGTTCTTCTCTTGAGGACAGAAAGTTTTGTGCAATGGTCCATCATGTCTGTGCTGGGTGTATGATTATTATTTTCTGCTTGCTCCACTGCTGTGCTGCATTTCATTACAGGAGAGAAATATCTCACTCATCACTGTGCATCAACAAGAGAGAAATACACACTATCACTGTTGTTTCTAAAGCTGCCTTGGTTCATCACATCTCTCACATTTAAATGTATGGTTCATCAGAGCAGATCCCAGATCTGGCCAACACTTGATACCCCACCAATAAATAGTGAACTTGGACAGACCGCCCTCCAGTACTTTTTTAACATTCAGATGTATTGGACAATAAAGGACAATAAAACTTAAAAGTTTTATTCCATGTGATGAATTTAAAGTATTAATTTTGAACATAGGCATGTGTAATGTTTGTGCTTATTTCTGTTTCTCCTTCTGAAGTCAGGTCTCTTGCAGATCTTGATCTCAATAAGACTACCTCATTAAATAAGTTGTTTTTCTTTAAAACCTGTCTGATCATTTGACTGCTCATGTTTCCTGCCCTGCGATGTCACCATGTTAACAGATCGCGGCTATTAATCAGTGATACAATTGTACTATATAATTATAATACAGTACAGTGTTGAAGCAGCTTTATCAGCTATAAGGTCTCTATGCATCACTATCTGTGAGCTGAGCACTTTTAACACATATGAGTGACAGAATTAATTTCCACTAGTTGTGATGAACCGGTAATAGACACAACAATGAGGTCTACCAATTCACTCAAAAAGCTGTTTTTAAACTTTCTGTGAAGTAAGTTTTATGGGTTCATCCTCTTCAACTATAAATGTCTCATTTTTGTTTGAAATTCTTCTCAAATATTATTTCCTGGTGTCAGATTGATTGTTCTGTGTAAACTCATCATGTCAGTAATTTTCAGTATCAACAACCTCAAATGGTACACCAATACATTTTTGAAGAGGAAGCATTAACAGCCGTAAGCGGGGGGGAAGCCCAGTAACATGCAGAATGACATTCTGACAGGTGTAAACAGCTTGTTCTGAGGTTATTTTTTGTGTTGTCAAAGGTCATCTCACCTAACAGAATGCCACTGAGACACAGCAGAAGCCTGAGTCCTTTCGAATGTCAATTTCCTCTAAACGTTTTTGCCATTATTATCAACCTTATTAGGTAACTTGTGTTTTCAGGACTTTATCAGCAGGGTCTGCACTTTCTGTTCACCCTTTTTCTGTATGTGAGATGTCGCTTTGCACGTTACAACAGTAAATGAGTCTAATTAATCTCTGGGAACATGTCAGTAAAACTCAGCTGAGGAAAAGTTTTGTTGTCTCATATACTGAATGTCTCGTGACGACTTGTGTAATAAGATGTAACTTCCTGCTGTTACAACCTTCACTCATAAATCCAGTCTTGTTCTACGTTTCCCTCCTATAATTTAGTTTATTCGAGGTGAATACATGCTGTTTGTATGTTCATCTGTTCATCACCTGAAACAGTATCTGTACAGTGTGTTTGTGTGTGTGTGTGTGTCTGTGTGTGTGTGTGTGTGTGTGTGTGTGTGCTCTGGAAATGTACCAATATAAGAATGAGCAGACATCAGACTCATTTTCTTCACTTGACACTTTTTGGACTTTTTGAAAAGGTGAATATGAATGAATCTACTTTGCAGTTATCACACTGTGCATATGTTTGGACCCCAGTCATAGTAATGCTGAGGTCATGTTCTTAATATTTAGGAGGATGTGGAGGTGTTCACAACCCGTTACTAAGTGCAACTTTCAATTTCTGAGGAAATCAAGTATGGAAAAAGTCTGCAAGAAAGATGATCAGTGACTACATCAGCTTTGTGGTTGATAGTTAATGGTGACAGATGCCATTTTTAATTGATGAAAATAAATACAATTACAGAGTATAATACACTTCTATCAACTTTGTTTTAAGGAGCATTCATTAATCTCCTGCAATCTCCTTTTTTGGTGACATTTACCTTAAAATAACAGAATTAGTCACTTTTTAATATGAGCGTGGAAATGCTCAAACATAACTAAGCCAACTAAATCAGCAAGAACAAAATCCTCCTTATTCAAAAAAGTTACCTGTAAGACTCATGAGTATTTTTAAAGTCTTGGCTATGTCAGTGTGAAACAGCTTCTGTCTGTTAGTCCACAGCTAAAACTAAAATGATTCAGATGTCGACAGCCCTGCCGTCACACTGCTGGAGTCTAGCTGACAGTCACAGCAAGTCTGTGTGGCTACTTGTTGTCTTGTCTGTAACAGGTCCTTTCGTCAAAATTTACATGACGTTTGTCAAATTTTAAACGTGAGATGTTCTGTTGGTCGGACAAAATACTCACGACAGATCAGATTACTGACCATGCAGACATGGCAGTTCTTAATTGTGCTGACACATATGTGACGTTTTTGGAAAATGTTTCTGTTTCTGTCCCACACTTTAATATGTTCATTTGTATTAAATCAATTCATTTATTTCATAGAGATACTTTCATGAACTAAATTACATTAAATCTATGTATGGTTTTACATTATATCAATATATAAATTATTATAATATGAAGTTGAATTTGATTTAAATTAAATGATTGACATTTGAAATGTATGGCAGGATTTACAGTAATACAGTTTAAAGTCAGACTCTTAGACTTGTGGATATTATCGAGCTCTTCTACAGCTTGAATGAAACTCTCTGGTTGAATCTTCAGCACAAAATATGAACAACTAGGTTAGAAAATATCAGTAAATATGATAATAATAATAACTATGACTCCAAGGTGTATTTTGGCAAGAAACATTCAGTCACAAAGCTTAAAGTTCTATATGTGTCACTTACAGGATTGAGAAAAGTGATTTTACAATCTGCAGCTTAAATTCATTAAAACCTGATTCTGGGTCCATTGTGAATAAATTCTGTATTAGTCTTGCAAATTGAAAATTGAGCCAAACCAGTTGTAAAATACTGTCAAACATTCTAGTGTTGGTATTATATTTAACATTTGGTCAGCTCATGTGCTGTTTGTCCCTTTGTACAGAAATATAACAATTATCAACTAAACATCAGCATGATGTTAATGGATGTAAAATACTGTGTGTGTGCAGCATTTTTCTTTGCATCCATAAAACTATATTTTTATACCTTTTAAGCACCTATAAGTTATCAGTTTCACTTGCTCTAAACTGTTTTTCCTCTGTGTTGTTTCTAGTATACACACACAAACACAGACACACACACACAGACACACACACACACACACACACACACACACACACACACACACACACACACTTTAAACACACATTAAACACATGTATTTCTTTTGCATCCCTGTGTTTTATGTTTTAGAATAGTGTAACTCAGAGACATGTTAGTATGCTGTGTATACGAGCTGCTATACTGTACTTGTGTAGTATTGTAGTTCAATAGTACGTTAAGTGTTCCACACTTCGACTACTACATCAGATTCGGTGGTTTTCAAATTGTCTCATTTGAATGAATGAATCATGGAAAGATGAGATAAAATCAAGTTCATTTACATATTTCGTAATTTTTTCATCTCTTCATCACTGAAACTTAGTAACGTTATATTGGTCATGATATTTATGTGAAAAGTAGAATTAATTACTTCTAAATAATCATTAAATGGAATTCCATTGTAAATCATATTGTATACAGACTCAATGAGTTCACGCATAGCAACCAGTGTTCACGTACATCATCCAATACAACAGGAGCAACTGTTAACAGTAAATCCTGTGTTTGTGCTGATGCCCATTTATCATGTAATACAATTCAACAGCACCACACTGTAAAATCTCTTTATTAATTATAGTGTATCAACTCAGCTATTAGCATAAATTCATAAGTATTAGATATGTAATTTTATGTCAAGTCAGCTTAATTCAGAGCTATTTCACCACTTATTATCATCAGTTCAGTCTTGTTACTTGAAATTAGTTGTTAACTTGTTCGCATATTAGTATATACTTTACATTTAGTTACTTTTAGTAATTTATAGTATTTTAGTTCACATTCTCCAAAAAGCCTAATTTTTTATTTGGAGAAAGTTACATAATAAAATTTGGCGTGTGATCTTCTGGTCAAAATGAAAAAGGAAACCACTTCCACCACCCCTGTGCTCTTTATACAGTATACATGAGGTTAGTCACTGATACCCTTCAGTACTGATCCTGGGGGAGAGGTGTCAGACATAACACTGTCTTGGTGTCAAGATGAATGTACTGATGTTTGTTGCTTCAAATCAACAGAAGTGAAAATTCTAAGTTTGACAAAGCAAAATGTAAGTAGTTTTTATAATTTGAAATGTTGTTTAAATTTTCTCCACTTTTTGTTTTTACAGTACATTTACTACACTGAGCACAGTTTCAACCATAGCCCTGGTTTTGTTACAGACAAGTCCTGGATAACTTCCATAAGATTAAAACAGTAACATTATAGATTTTTTGTTCACATTGTCTTTGTTATATGTTGTCTTCAGCATATTTTGGAATTTGGAGAAGCCTCTACTTTTCCTGAAAGGTAGACTGACATACATGAGTACCTGGAGACTGTGGTTCTAGTCAGACCAGCAGAGGTCTTTTCTGTGAACATAACGCTAAAAATAAAAAAAAAAACCCAACCATGGTGTGTGTGTGTTCTTAGTCCATAGTTCACTTACAGCTCAGAGTAGAAAAGTGGTATCCTTGTATTTTATAGTCTATCTGAAATTGTATCTACAAACAGTGACATGTTGTCTTACACCAACGATTTCTGAACAAGCCTGCACACAAATATTCACTGGTGAAAAGTGCACTTACTAATCTTTAGTTAGTTAAAAGTGTACGTGAATGTGTGAATGTACGTGTGTGTTTCATCATTACAATGGGACTTTCATCATGTGAAACAGCCGCATAACATATTCTCCCACACTGTCTACCTACTATGTCACTGAGAAAGAAAGAGAGTGAGTTTTTTGTTTAATTTTAAGAATATCTGAGTCAAATTTCAGCCCATGGGTGTTGTACTAACAAAAACAATTAAGTGAGTCACACTTTAAAATTCCCTTTTCAGAATCAAATAACCCAATATGAAAGTGAAAATATCATTTTGTTGGAGCTCATTTGAATCAACAAGGTCATTGTCTGCAGTTGCAGTGTAGCACATGTCATATGTCCCTGAATGTTCTGTCCACATGTTGCATGTTTATCAAGAGTTAAAAACACTTATGAAACTCAAGAATGACACTTCATTCTCAACTTTGTGAACAGCGATTTGACAAAATAATCCTAACAAGGGGCAACAACTTGCTTCTTCTAGAGCTTTTATCCACATCCTCATTGTTCATCAGTAAACGGAGTTGGCTAAGTAAGTATGAAGCCTTCATCACATGATAACAGGCGGTTGTAGATAGCCTCTGGTGTCACATGGACCTCCCTGCAGTCATCCACTGACTCCTGGTCAATGACCTTTGACCTCTTCTCCTAGTTTCTGTTGTTGTTTGTTTCCAGTGTTCATCTAGTCTCTTGTCCAGGGTGCTTACTTGACTTTATAAGTCAATAAATCAATACTGAGGGCTATATGTAAGAACATGTTTCTATTGTCAACCTAAAGCTATCTGACTTTCTGTGAGGATTTCTCATACGAGTGTTCCAGTTTTGATTCAGAAAGTGCACAAACTTGTCATAAATTGCTGGTTTCAACTTGATGAATGCTGCCTGTTCATGATTAGGAGGGTGTGTGGGAGATTTGATCTAGGCATAATTGTCACAGTATATGATGATACAACATCTGCTTCATTTTCAGCATGTCGTTCCTACTCCAAACAGAAAGTAATACCTTCTTTCTTTTCTCTGGGCTTATTTGTTGCACATTCCAAGAGAAACATAGTTGTGGTGCAATAAGTGTTTTGCAGTGTCCAGATTTCAGCAGAGCAGACAGCTGTTGAGGCATATAGCCACAACACAAATTACTGGCCATGAGGAGGGCAGTGGTCCAGGCCATACTGTGAAGCTTTTCATGCCACATGTTCTAGTGACCTCTGCTAACTTGGCCCAGTGGGCTGCGGACACAGATCTGACTGTCCTGACATGGTTGCCATTAGGATACAGATATATAGAGCAGCACTGCAGCTGCCTCGTTAGTCAACACAACATTCATTATAGCATATCTCATATGCTGAAGGTGCAAACACATGGATATTGCATGTGGTTGTTGTTGTTGCCAAACCTACTAGATCTACCACTTCCTAAATACGTTCCCCTAAATATTTGACAATAAAAGAATAGTCAAGATTTTTACCTTCTTTCTGAGACTAAGATAAGATAAATCTCATGTTTTTGTGTACAGAGCTGATGGATGTGGTGAGCAGTCAGTGCCTCCATCTGACAATAGGCTCTACAATGTCAGTGATGGGAGACAAAATCCACAGTAAATTTAATTTTTTTCTGAAGATAATATGAGGTGTCAGCCATCTAAGTTAGTTGCTGATATGTTCCAAACTTAGTCTCCTTATTTAAAAAAATACCTCTTTGTGTTTCCTCAGACAGTGTTTTCCTGTTGCAATGCAGGTGGAAGTATAGTAACAAAAAGAGGGAGTTTAGTACTAAACAGACTGTAACATTGAAAGATATCTACTTTATTTAACTCATCTTGACACTGAAGCTTCATATTAGCTTCAAATCAACTTTTAAATACATTTTTGCACAGAAGGAGGACTGTGAATTTTGTTCCCTATCACTTCCATTATAAGTACATTATGAAGGGATCTTCTAATGGTCAGTATGAATGGGATGAATGGTTACAGCAAGAAAAACAGGTTTAAAACTGTTGTTTTAAGACACACTTGAAAAACTGTGACTTGTTGATTAAACACCATGTAAACATACCTGCAAATGTCACTTCTGAACCATTAGGTGCTACTTTGGTCACTGCTCATCAGAATCCCTGGCAGCAACGTGCTGTCTGTCTATGACTTGTAGCTACAGGAGTTTGTCGTCTCCGTTCATACAGTGTAACACTTGTAGCCTGCCAGCTACTGTCAATCAAACACAGACACCAACACACCATCCAAACTGTTGTCAAACACAATTCAATTCAAATCAATTCGATTTTTACATAGCACCAAATCATAACAAAAGTAATGGCAGGGCTCTTTTCACATAGAGAAGGCCTTAGACCAAACTCTTAAATTTATAGAGCCCCAACATTTTCCAAGGTTCCTGTGTTTGGAGATAAATCGTTGCCTGTTCAGGGCAGCAGGTGATGAATTTTGTCTCTAACAGTTAGAATTTTATCATTAAAGAAGCTCACGAAGTTGTTATGACTGAGAGCTATAGGAATACATGGATCAATAGAGTTATGACTCTTTGTCAATCTGGCCAAAGTACTGAAAAGGAACCTAGGGTTGTTTTTATTCTCCTCTATTAATGATGAGTAATGGGTGGCTCTGGCATTACAGAGGGCCTTCCTATATGTTTTAAGATTATCTTGCCAGACTAGTATGTTGGAATGCCAAATCCTTTCAAGTTTTTTACAATGTTTGCTTTAATGTGCAGGTTTGGGGGATATACCATGGAGCTGATCGCTTATATTTACTCTTCTTTTTTAAAGGGGTGATGGAACCAAACGTTACTCACAGCACTCTCAACAAGATTATCAATTTGGGAGGGACTAAAGTTAGCATAAGAGCCTTCTGAAGTTATTAGTTTTTTTAGGAGCATTTTTACTTTACTACAGAAAGTTGTGTATAGACAACTTATACAGGTCTTGGACAGTGGTGAAATCTTTAATAAGTTTCAGTCTGGTTTTCGTGTGGGGCACAGTCCTGAAACTGCTCTGCTTAGGGCCTCAGATGATGTCTTAATGCATGCTGGGGAATGTTCAGTTTTGTTGCTCCTTGACCTAAGTGCAGCTTTTGACACTGTTGACCACTCTAATCTCTTTAATAGGCTCCAGCATTGGGCGGGCATAACTGAAACCACCCTTGAGTTTGCCTCCTATTTGTCAGACAGGAGTTTTTCTGTGGCAGTTGATCATTTTATGTTTGGTTGTCATGTGGTGTACCCCAAGATTCAATCCTTCAATCCAATGCGTGTCTTATCACTGCTATGCAGACGACTTGGTTTTGGTTTAATTTCTATTCTAATTGTTGATTTTAAGAGGAAAACGGTTTAGGGGAACAGAGAAAACAGGAAAAAAATGAGAGGCAGATTAATTAATTCACATGAAGATCAGAAAAACAAAATAATGCATTTCTTTATCCTGTTATCACAACACAACACTGTTGGACACGGAGGAACTAAGTTAATAGCCTGCCTTGTCTGCTGGAAAATAGAGGATGTCAGTTGAGTAGGCGGTCCTTCAATTTGGCCCAGGAAACATTGTGTTTACACAGCTAAATGAATGTGGCCACATGCGGCCCGGACCACCTCCGAATGTGGTCTGAGTGATTGGATCTTAATGTGTCCTCAGTGCATCTTAGGTCTCTTCACACCTGTACTTTGAGCTGTCCACTTGTGATCAGATCACCTGAGATGCCTGTTAATGCCAGGTGTAAAATGGGCCTAAGAACAATAAATTTCCAATGAATTAAGTTTACGTCTATGGATGATTAATAGGCTTGAGGTGAAAATGGCTGAAACTTCAGGAATGTGAGTATGAATATGACTGGAGGAGTGGATTCATTTAGGCTGACAAATTCTTCATGACACAACCAGGTTTCAGACAAAATAATCAATGTGATCATCAGAGATTAGATTGCTTATTAATACGGCTTTAGATGACAGAGATCTAACATTTAAAGGTCCACATTTATCTCCTCTATTTTGTTGTACTATTGCAGTGGTGGTGTTAATCTATTTATTTATAATTAGATTTTTAGCTTAGCAGCAGAGCTGTAAGTCACTTATAAGTGGTCCTGGGATGTTTTGCAAAGAGAGGGGAAGAAAAAGTTACAATAGTTGATACGGGACAAAATAAAAGAAAGCAGGATTTCAGACCAAAACAAGTCCAGCATTTTACCAATGCACTGGGCTGTAATAGTGGGGCTGTGTTTTAAGGTACTGGAGAAACAATGGAATACAATGCAGGAAGTCCAGTTGGAGTAACAGATTGAGTTTAAAGTTTCAGATGACAAAAGAGCAGCTGTTTACTCTCATAGACAGGATTTTACAACTCTCTCTAGAAACTTATCACTATGGCAATTGCCTTTCTTTTGTTGCATCATTTGAGAGGTAAATAATAGAAATGCAGTGTTCAGGCTGCCAGATTCCTGCAGCCCTCTGTGTTGGTACCCCCACTGTATCAATGCACCGCCCCCATTCAAATGAATGAGAGGGCTATGTTTTTTCACACAGACCTCAAGATGCTGGTGCTAGAGGAAAAGTAGGGGGATCATCAAAGTCAGTAGGACACATCTGGAAACATCTTTCTGTAAACTATCAATGTTTTGTAGATGTTGACATTTCTCACTAAATACATGAAAACTCGGCCTGCAGGGAGTGACAGTCACGGGTCATAATCAGGCCACCAGGGGCATCTGTACCAAATTTCATGACAATGGTATAAAATCCTGTACCCTGCTTTCGTCCCTGAGTTCACCACATGAATGTTTACCGTGGGTCGGTGGGTCATGTGTGAGGGAGCCCCAGCTGATGGTATTTGTGTCATTGATGCTCTGTTATGATTTCAGTGGTATGGCCGTTAATTATTAGTGCTGATCAATAATTACACTTAGTGTGTTTGAAACATGAAAATATATATAAACATATATATAATTCTAATAATACTATATATTACATTCACTTTTAAGTCATGATGTGGAGTTACAACATGTACATAATAAATATAATTTATGGGTTTTCTACATCATCAGGAGCACATCTGTACATTATGAATACATTTCTTAATACATTTCAAATATTGAAACAGAACACACCTTAGACCAACAGTTGTTTTTCATGTGTTTATTTATATGATAATCTGCCCTTTCGCCCTCAAATGTGATTAGAGAAACTGCCCCATAAAAACCTTTTACATGGACAAAATGAAAGAAACTTTAGGAGGAGCAGCAGAAGTGGGATGTCTCTTATGGGACAGACAGAGACAGACGGAGGGAAATTTGGCTGCAGGGTGATCGTCTTGCATGTTCTCTGAAAATACACAAAAACAAAGAAATCAGTAAGACAGACAACATTATGGTAGCATGAATTAACTCAAATTAAACTCATCCACATGGACACATTTGTAAACGCTCCTTACTTGTCTATATATATATATATATATATATGTGTGTGTGTGTGTGTGTATGTATATATATATATATATGTGTGTGTGTGTGTGTGTGTGTGTGTGTATATATATGTTCAACCAGCAAGTTGAACGAATAACAATGAATAACAATGTGCGGTACCACGGTGAGACGGATTGTTATTCGTCAGGTTTCTTCCACTTCTTATTATTCCTCTTCCTACAAAATTTCGGCGTAACTAGTCCCGCAGCTTTGAGAAAACCCATGCGAATTATACATGCGAATTATATACACACACGCACGCGTACGAGGACGCACACATGCACGGGTTGCCATGGGGAGCAGAGTAAATCTCTGTGTATGTGTGTGGGATTGCGTGTGGGCGTGCCTGCGGGCATGCGTCTGAGTGTCCCGGTGTGTGCGAAGCTATGTACAAGGAGCTATGTGCACTAGCTAATCTGTCTGAATCAGAGGGCGCTGCATACCAAACACAACAACAGTCATCTGATTGAGGTAAGTGAATATTTTTCTCTTCAACTTTGTTATTTTAGTAGCATTGGCCTACATTATTCTTGAATCTAGACATTATTCTCTCATATTTTTGGGAATAAATTATTAATATGTACAAAAAATATACAGTCGGTCCTGAGCAAGAACACTATACATATAGCTGAACTGCGACTCAGTGTGCTGTCAACTTCCATTAAAGTGCTGAGTTTGCTTCTGTCACGTTCAGAGTGATGTGAAAAGTGTTTGAGGACATCATTAATATGATTTGTATTGAGATAGACCGTCTCTGTTTAAAAGTAAGGTCCGTTTTGTTTACGTTAACCGAAAATAGCCGCGCTATATAGCAGCGCCAGACTCCTTTGAAACAAACACACATTTAAGATGGTAACTTAACGGGAGGTGCTGCTGTAGCGCAGCTAGCTGCTCAGTCTGTGTGTGTGACTGGGTGAGTTTCAGCGGTTGAAGAAGTTATCAGATCCCTTCGTGAAGCAAAGTACCTCACATTAACGCCAAAAAGAGACTCACTGACCAAACAGGTAGATGATATCACAGATTAAAACTGACCTTCGTGCTGTAAATACTGTTAGTGTAGTAACGTAATGCTGCTGGTTGAAGAAATGTTCACATTATTTTCTTACAAGTAAAAGTCCACTATGAGAAATCCTATTTGGGTGAGATAAAAAAAACAACCTTCTTTTACTGTTCATATAAACACCCGACTTAAAATTACACACCCGGTGAACTACGTATATATTGTTTCATATCTATATTCTACTATCTATTGGACTATATACATACAAGCCTGAAATGATTCATACCCCTTGCGCGAATTTTGTCTTAAAGTTACATTTATTCAAGCATATTATTTTGACTGGAAAATAAAAGCTGAGAAATATTTATTTCCACAATGATGCCTCTTTTACATCCTCTTATTATCTTCTGATAGATGCCTGTGTCATTTCACATCAAGAAAAGTTGCTGGTTGAATACACACACACACACACACACACACACACACATATATATATATATGGACAAGTAAGGAGCATTTATAAATGTATCGTATCCATGTGGATGAGTTTAATTTGAGTTAATTCATGCTACCATAATGTTGTCTGTCTTACTGACTTGTTTGTTTTTGTGTATTTTCAGAGAACATGCAAGACGATCACCCTGCAGTCAATTTCCCTCCTCCGTCTGTCCTGCTGCTCCTCCTAAAGTTTCTTTCATTTTGTCCATGTAAAAGGTTTTTATGGGGCAGTTTCTCTAATCACATTTGAGGGTGAAAGGGCAGATATTGTCATATAAATAAACACATGAAAAACAACTGTTGGTCTAAGGTGTGTTCTGTTTCAATATTTGAAATGTATTAAGAAATGTATTCATAATGCACAGATGTGCTCCTGATGATGTAGAAAACCCATAAATTATATTTATTTTGTACATGTTGTGACTCCACATCATGACTTAAAAGTGAATGTAATATATAGTATTATTAGAATTATATATATGTTTATATATATTTTCATGTTTCTGCATCATGTATTTACATTACACAGAAAAACACACTAAGTGTAATTATTGATCAGCACTAATAATTGACGGCCATACCGCTGCCTGAAATCATAACAGAGCATCAATGACACAAATATCATCAGCTCCTCCCTGAAATGTGTTCCTCATCAGCTGCTGGGTCTCCCTCACACATGACCCACCGGCACCGGCCCGTGTCACTCTCAAAATTTCTGCTGCAGGAATTTTCTAGTTACATATTAACAATAAACAATACCACATTTCTAAACCAAAACAGCTATCAACACCAACAGCCATTCTACACAAGACCTTAACCAAGATGCTGCCACTTGTCATATCATAACGTAGCCTCACTGAAACAATGTGACTATGTAACTAAACACGGCGCGGTTCACACAGACATTAGAACTACATTAGTTAGAGTACACGACTAATGAGATGCTGCTTTGTGATTTTAATACAACTTGAAAGAATAAATGAAAAACAAAAAGGATGAAGTGGCTGACAACTGCTAACTGACATGAAACAATGAACGCGCGTTAATTATGTCTGATTAAAAATAAAAATAAAAAAGGGTTGTAGAAAGAATGCGTGCTTTTACTTTGAACTGCGGAAATGACGTCATCAGAAGGCGATCACGTGCTATCCGAAAATTGCCGAGTGCTACGTGTGGATTTTCGTTCAGACTGGCGGAAAATTTGTCTCAAAACTCTGTGTGTGTAAAAAGGAAATCCACACACGTAGAACTGAGATCCGCAAAGGTTTTTTCGATTCACAAATAAAAACTAAGTTCACAAATGTCTGTTGGAAAGTTGTAAATGTCAAGAAGATATTCACAAATGCTTTTCATTTATTTGCAAATTAATTTAATGTCTTTACAGATATATTTTTTTATTTGTAGAATTTGTTTGTGTATTTGTAGATCCATTTTATATTTGCAAAATATTTTTGTGAGTTCACAAATCCTTTTTTTTGTATTTGTGGAAGGTGTTTATATTTACAGATTACACATTTACACACAGATTGTCATCTGTTCACACAAATAATTATGAAACAAATCTATCTCCATACAGGAGGGGGAGGAGTCTGGAGGTGACTGCAGCTCAAACAGACATGCAATGAGGCTGCCTGATTAGTAATACAGTGCTGTAGATAGATAAACATAACTACATTTTGAAGCTTTGTACTGCAGTTTTTCCTTTATTTATATATGAAATATATGACTATCCCTCTGTGTCCACTTGCTGTTACTTTTGTCTCTACACAACAAATTGTGCCTTCACTCACACTCTCCATTCAAATACAGGAGTACTTCTCTGTATCTGCCTACAGTTTCTCATTGTTGCCTCTGCACACTTGATAGTACATATTTCACTCAAACTTTTATCAGGTCATGTGGGTTAAAAGTCTTTACTTTTCAAAAAATGCACTTGATTAAAATTAGGAAATTGATTTTGTAAAGATTTTTATTCTGTACACATCGTATATGTTTCTTTATTGTTTAATATGGAGGCTCTTTATTAGTTGTAGTTATTAATTATAAGTCCCGCCTACCTGTCAATCAAACCCCAGGCGAGGAAGTGAGACAATATTACAGGGGTGTTAATCTAAGCCTTTTATTCAGCGGGTTGTGACAGTGTTCGGTCAGTGAGAGCCTGTGTGCGTCCATTGATAAGTATGTTTACTTTTCTCTTGTAAGTTATGTTGTTTATGTGTTAATTATTGTAGTTAATCAGTGGAATAGATGCTAACTGATATGACGATGCTAACGAAAGTAGCATGCTGTGTGCAGCCATACAATGTGATTTAATGAGCTGCAGTTTAACTGTGTTAGCCGCTGCTTAGTCCAGCTGTGTGTTCAGTCCATTTATGCAATAAGCTGAATATTTATCTTAGTAGTTATAATGTTGTTTCTCATCTCTTTTGACAGCCATGTCAGACATGTGACAAATGTGAATGAGAGTGATGTAGTTATGAGAGATGTTTGGATATGTTATGTTATAGTGTTTATAAGTGGAGATTATATACATAACTACATGATTATTCTGTAATATTGAGAGGAGCAAAAAAGTCATGTTGTACACATTTCAATCTAACTTTTATCAGGTCATGTGTTTTACAAGTCTTTACTTTTTTAATTAAAAAAAAATGCACCTGATGAAAAGTTGAAAATTGATTTCTTTTTCACACAAACTTATCAGAACCTTTCCACACACACTTCTCCTTCAGCAGAAATTTGTCATTCTCACACTGTTGACATGTCATGTTTAGCCATAACAGGGAGTTTGCTGCGACTTTGCTGTACACGCTCCTGTCTTCACTGAACTCCACTTGGGTGCAGACTCACGCCCCTCGCACTGGGCTCGCGGGTGGCGAGTGCGACGGACGCCATGGCGCCGGGTCCCGGCGTGCGCAGGGGGCTCAGGCCCGTCCAACACTGCTTGCAGCTTTAATTAGGAACTAAACTGTGGTACCGTTGATTTGACTTGCTGCTTCTCAGGTAATAGTCATCTCATCTGTTTATCAGGTTTCCCATTCCAAATACACAATAGATAACTCTGCATCATGCATTTTGAACTTTCACCAAGCCATAGCCTTGTGTACCAGTTTCCCTTTCCCTTTTGTGTCTTGTTTGTAGAATGTTGTAGTGTTTAGTACTTGTAGCTGTAGTACTAGTAATAAATGTGTGTTTAACTAAGGTGAACTTATTTGTGTTTTCTTGTGCTTGCATCTCAGTCACTTAACCTTAAAAGACCTATACCCTTGCAAAATCATAATTACGATTAATAAGAATCATAATTCTAATAGACCTCTCTTGTATGCCCAACAAGGAGGGCCATTTCCCTATTATTACACATACTCTAATATGAGTGATGTCATTGGACAAATAATTTCATGTTGGAGTTGTGCACAATAATCATTCCTAATTCCCCATAACATCATAAAGATATTTGAGTGCACAAATTCCTACAGCATGCAATGGACATAATATTATAAAGTCTAGCCTAGGTATTCTAATACTGTTCACAATATCAGAGTACTTGAATAGTTTTTTTTTTAATGTTTTAGCCACATGCTAAACAAGCACATTTCCAGAAACTAGAAGATGTCAGTTGTCATGCATCATGGCCTTACAGTCCATCTATTATAAGCTTTTCCATTTGGGTATGTTAAATAGGCAAAAATTCTATAAAAAGGGTGGATGTTAAGGGGTTAACTATTCACCTGAACAGTTTATGATGTACATGTACATGGTATCATTGCAATCCTTGGCCATCAGAACATGGGGGTAGACATAACTTTTTCTGTGTTATCATGTTTGGTTCAGGAGATATGATGCAATATACATAACTAGATTATGGTGGAAAGTAAATTGGTTGCCATGGCCAACACGAGGTGATGGCTCCATTTCTGAAAATGTTCAGGGCCCCAAACTGTACAAGTGTGCCAAGTTTCATACTACTATGAAAAATTGAACATATCACCTCAAATTTGGCACATATCACCTGGACTACATAGGTGTTGAGTTGAGATCTGGTGAATGTGAAGGCTGAAGCAGTTCTACACTGATTCTACACTTATTAAGGTTTCCTTTCATTTATCAAGTATCTGTATTTTCAGCACCAGCTCCAGTGTACTATTAAGCTGTTCTTATGGTGCTCCCCATGTTTCAGAAGTTTTTTGTTCTGTTGAAGCTTTTTTTCTTGCTCTGATCTCTTCTTCTACCTGTCAATTATATAATACTTCTATTTCTTCACTCATCACTAAACCTTCAAAGTGCAAACAGCCTTCTAGTTGTTCTCTCTGCCAGAGTGAACTAAAGTGGAGTATCTTGAAGCAGTTGCTCAGTTGGCCATGTTTTTAAAATGGAAACCTGTCTTGGGGATGTTACTGCGATCCCAGGTCAAAACAATTTTTTGGTGTTTGGTGGTAATGTTATTGTGATACATAATTAATGGGAAGAACTATAAAAATAATACCAAATTGTAAAAATCTGTATTTCTTTGAAGTCCTATTCAGAACTGCTCTGCTCTCTAGGACATAACACAATTAAACATGATGCACTTCTGGCCACACCCTAATAAGTGATGTCACAACAAGTATTTAGCACTTGGCAGCCTGTTGAAAACACCTGCTGTGACATCACAGATTGGGGTGGATATATGACATGATTCAAAGGTTTAAGCCACAAGATATCACATGCTTATTTTCTACATGTATTTTCAAAAGATACACTTGTCGGTGCACCTTTAAAACATCATTTGTGCTCCATAAAAATGCTTTCACTAAACTGATCACTCTGCCCACACTCAACTTGAACACAACTTAATTTATATATAACACAAATGACAGTTATTAATGGCAGCCATTCTATGTATAGATTCATATTGGCTGTTCCTCTTAAC
The DNA here is from genome assembly GCA_029490765.1 of Euthynnus affinis. NCBI lineage: Eukaryota > Metazoa > Chordata > Actinopteri > Scombriformes > Scombridae > Euthynnus > Euthynnus affinis. The sequence goes on from CM055841.1 coordinate 2,798,758, forward strand.
TCTCAGATAAAAAAACAAAATTACTACAAACAATTATTCTGACAGATCAAGATGATTTCATTATGCAACATATAATGTAAGGTACAAGTACAAATAATGATCATTAGAAATGATGTCAGAGCTTTGGGTGACTGTTCAGCTTTTTTTATTTTCTTTAGTTTGTAGGGTTTTATGGGATTGCCCTACTTGATGTGAACTACTGAATATGCCTAAATGAAGAAGTTAATTTATCAAGCTCTTAGCAATAGCCATCATCAGATTGAGATGTACTTGAATGGTTTGTGATCATGTAAAACTGAAGCTAAAAAAACCACTTTGTCTTAAACTTAAACAAATCACAACATCTAAAATGATGCAGTCTGACAATTTGTTCAATATATTTCTGGGTTTAAAGAGGCAGTATGTGAGGAAATGTCATTTAAGTGTCTGGGATGTACCACTGGAATTATTAGAGTTTACAATGTTATTATAATCATTTAAAAAATGATCAATTACAGTATAACACTTAATCATGATCACAAATGATCATATGCAGTCAATAAAATTAATGTAATGGTTTTATTCTTTGAAAACAAATTCTTTGACAGACAAAAATGTTCCAGTAACAGAAACAGTGTCTACCACTAACCATGACACAGATGTTTTATAGGATGCATTCTGTCTCTTGTGAAGATTTGTTCAGCCATGAACCAATCAATTTTGCATTTCAAGTGCCACTAAAGAAGCCACTTTCCAAATTTATAAAACTTTAAATTACACCTTTGCACATAACAGGACTGTAAAGCAGATTATAAACTGTCTTTGAGCATTGACCGGTAAATTGGTCAGGTCAATACACAAAATGAACATTTTGGAATACAACTGCATAAAGATATGATGGTACTTACAGTGACATAGGTGTCTCAGTTTTGAAACCTTTTTTTCTTTTAAAAAAAAAATAGAATATATTTTGGAATACAACTTTTCCACCATCTGTAGTAAAAAACCAGTATATCATTACTGTGGCTAAAAATGGGTACCTTAGCTTTAACAAATTTCTAGTGACAGCATTAACATTCACTTTACTTTGGTAAAAGTGTACTGAAATGACAAACTATCCACACCTATCTCACTTTTCAGTTTTTGAAGCCTGGATTATACTTTTGTGTCAACATTTCATCATAGGCACTTAGGGCAGTCATTTCCTGTGTGCATATACTCTACCAGATAAATAATGTTGCAACACTAAATGGCAGCACGAGTGTATGAAAAAAAATCCTGTTTTGCATTCATTACAATTCATTATTCTGATAAAGAGCTGTACCTGTGTGGTCCATTATCAACAAACTAAAATACAAGTGACCTAAGCAGATACTGAGTGGATGAAACTGACAAAACTGAATCACCTTGTAATAAAATGTAGCAGGACATCTCAAAAGACGATTCACACATGATAGAAGACTTGAATCAACAAACATTACATTGTGTAGGTGTTGGTGTTGTCATGTCCAGCCCCTATACAGAAACACGGAAATAAAGACATACAAATCAGCCTTTTTACTGTATGATGTTTGTTGCGTCAATATGTTTCTACTCAATGTTATTAACACATACTAAAAATGATCAATCTTTGTTTTTAAGCCAATGGTTTTTAAATTGCATATTATTTTTTTAAATATAAAAACCAACCATTAAATAAGTGTGATGTTGAGGGAAAAGGCTTTTGTTGTGTGTTACCAGAGTCAGGAGTTTAGTCAGACTTTGTCCAGTAGAGATATTCCAAGTTTAGCACAAAGACAGGACACAGGGGGAAGCTACTCTGTAAAAAGTCTTGTTTACACTGTGTGCTAGATCCCATTATAGGCTGCAACTAATGATTATTTTCATTATTGATTAATCTGTTGATTATTTTCGGGATTAACTGATTACTTGTTTGGTCCATAAAATGTCAGAAAATGGTGAAAAATGTTGATCATTGTTTCCCAAAAGTCCAAGCAGATGTCTTCAGTATTTTTTTTTGCTTAGTCCCAACCAACAGTCCACAACCCAAAGATATTAAGTTTACTGTCACAGAGGACTAAAGAAAGTAGAAAATATCCACATTTTAAAAACTGGAATCAGAGAGGTTGGACTTTTTTTCTTACAAGATGACTCAAAATGATTAATTGATTAGCAAAATAGTAATAGCTTGTTGGAGCTCTGCTTCATTTGCAAACCACAATGTCAATGTCATAGGACAGCTTTTGAGTTGCTTTCCTTTCAACTGTTACTTGAGTTAGACAGCAGTTTCCTCCTGCTTCTAGTCTTTCTAGACTTCACATCAAGTTCTTCCATCTGCAACTCTAACATTTCATTCACTGAGTGGCTCCTATAATTCTCTCTCTCTCCGACACACACTCACACAACCCCAAAGTACAAAAAAAGTAAACGCCATCGACTAATGAAGACCATGGGATGTTTTTGGAAAAAGTTACTATGTAGACCTAAAGATTATTTTGACAACTGCAATTTCTATTTCCATAAATAAACTAACACTCATCAAGAAATATCTCCAAGAATAATCTATTACATTAAATTAAAACAAACAATGTAGATCAAAGACAACACACAATTTATTTTCACTCCATCAACTGGAAGATATATTCACAGCAATATAGCTGATTTATACAATTTCCCCTCTTGATATTCCTTCCTTATCCTTTGTTTAGCATCTTTGATTTCACATTATTTGTACTGACTTTGATGGAAAGGAGTAAAATCATGTTTTCTGTTCTGTTACACCTACCTGAAAACATTTATTTCCATGTTTTCCACACATTGCTAAGAAGAGCCATGAGATCTTATTTTCAACATTCTCCCTGTAACAAGTTTCATGAGCCACTCAGTGACTGAAAAGTTAAAAGAGGTGATACAGAGATGACAATGATCCTCTAATCAAGCAGATATGTTTTCCAAAAATGTTAGAACAGCAAACCTCCCATGCAGAAACCCAAGCTTTATGAACATAAAGCCTACATTAACAGTATTTTTCTCCAATCATGGAGTAAGGCTTTCCTGAAGTTTACCAGAGTGAACATTTCAGTGTAAAAGGTGAATCCAACAGTCACAGCTAATGTCCTTGTGTTGAGCAGGCCGTGAAAAAACATCCATCAAACAATTTTGGCTTGTTACCTGAACTCAATGTGTGGGATCCTCAACACATCCTTTTTGTCCAGTCATGATGGAGCTGCCTTTGAGAGCATTGTGTCTGTGTGTGTGTGTGTTTGTGTGTGTGTGAGGGGTGAGCTGGGCTATGAATCTTTGAGCATGCTAATCTGGGCAAAGATCTTGAGTGCAGGGCCCAGTTTGATGTTCATGGTTCCCATGAGATGGTCCTCCTTCAGCAGCAGCAGGGCCTGTCCATCGATCTCTTGAGAGCGGAACTCCTCAGCGATTTCCAGACACCCTGTGGCAGACAGTCAACAGTGAGGATCACCACAGCTCTGCTCTCGACTGGCCTGATGTCTCATGATGATCACCATGAAGAATTTGGCACTACATTTTTAAAATACATTGTTGGTATTTGTATAATCTGTATTGTACGTTTTTCTTTATCTTCAATTCATTGTCATTTTATCACTGAAAGGAATCAAAAAGGGATCCATCAGAAACCCTCTTAGCCCTCTGACAGCTGCACTGGCAAGACACAATGTAATAAACCTGTGTTGGATCCTGCCAAAGTACCAAGACAAAGAACTGGTTTTTCTTTAGGACTGCAACTAATGATCATTTTAATTATTGATTAATCTGTTGATTATTTTCTTGATTAATTGAATAGTTAATTGGCGGTTTGATTCCCAGCTCCTCCAGTCCACATGTTGATGTGTTCTTGGGCAAGATATTTCATCCCAAATTGCTCCTGATGACTTGTGCCATCAGTGTGTGAATGTGAAAGAATGATTAGATTTCCTCTGACGGGCAAGTTGGGACCTTGCATGGCAGCCTCTGTACTCATTCACCGTATGAATGTGTGTGAATGGGTGAATGTGATTCATAGTGTAAAAGCGCTTTGAGTGGTTGGAAGACTAGAAATGCACTAGTACAGTCTATTTACCATAAAATATCAGAAAATGAAAAAGTGAAAAATGTAAACCACTGTTCCCCAGACCCCAAGGTGATGTCCTCAAATATCTTGTTTTGTCCTAAGTCCACAACCCAAAGATATCCAATTTAGTGTTATAGGGGACTAAAGAAACCAGAAAATATTCACATATGTAGGGCTTAATCTCCTGGTTAATTAGTAGATCTGTATGCTCATGTCCAACCAAATTCTCATTGGTTGAATAATCACTGTGTCACTTTCATGAGCAGAAAAGTGCTATATCAATAGCCTTCCAGGATTAATCCATTATTTCCTGCAGCAGGAGGGAGAAACTAACAAATAATCTGTGAAAATGGGGGTGTATTCAAAACACCTAACACAACCTGGAGACTGGTAGGTCTAACTGTACTCAATGTTTACTGATTGACTTAATGTTTACTGAATCAGTGTTTCTCTTATAATTATAACAACGAGAACCACCAACAGACCCCAAATTTTTTGTTTGTAAATGGCAAAAACACCACCAAATATCCATTCATTCGAAAATCAATTGTGCTCAGGAGCCTCTGTGCAGCGCTGTCCCAATATGTGAGTCAACCTCTGTGTCATTACCTGGGAAAGTATTGGTAGTGTGGCTCTGTTAAGGAAAAGGGCACTGCATAATATGTGTATGTGTAGTGGGTGGGAAAGACGCACATGACTAATCAATTAGTTAAAGATTATGTACGATTTCAGCTGACCAAGTTTTCTTTGATTGACTACAGCCCTACACATTTGAGAAGCTGGAATCAGAATTTGGAAATTACCTAAAAATGACAGTTAGTCAATTATCAAAATAGTTGGCAACTAATCAATTAATTGATTAGTCATTGCAGCTCTAGAAATTTCACATTATCCTATATTTCCCAAAGTTAAAGAAATCAATTTCTAATAAATACATATATCCTACTCTATATCCTTCTGGAGAATTATTTAGATTAAAATTCATTTTGAAAGTAATGAAATCACAGAACATATTCTCTTTTCTTATCGTTACTCTACTGGGGGCAAACGGAAGAACAGTTTAAATATGAACTCATTACATGTAGATGTAATGTATGAAAAGAATGAGAAATGGGAAAATCTGCTGATTAACAGAATTCTCATAATGTCAAATTATTACGTACCCAGAGCCATGAAAACCCCACCCACTTTTAATGCTTTTTATAATGAATTCCAGTTGTACTGTAAATCTCTGAAATGTATTCATGACATTTAAAATTGTTCAAATTAATATAACATGACTTCTCTACCCTTTAATTTAAATAGAAGATGAGTTTATGCTATTTTATTTTATTTTGATTTATTAAATATGATGTTATTTTTTGTGTTTATATAGATTTAAGTACTCAGACACATGCCAATGACCTTGGTTATCCTTGGTTTTTTATAAATTCATTGTTCAATAAAGAAAAGAAAAGGAAAGAGACCAGGGTCATTATTTTCATGTGTTATATGTGACTTACACATTGCTTTCCTAACTTTGTACAATTCAATGTAACAAATAAATACATAGATAAAGATTTACAGAATTGTTATTTATTAAAAATAATGGTATTTGATACCAGACAAACATCGAGGAAAAGGTGGAGAGGATAAACACCTGTGGCGATCCTGACCACATGGACAAGCAATACCACCTCTACCTCTACGTCCATTGCAACATCAAAGGAAACACCAGGGTAAACATAGAGGGATTAAACCCCAGCTGCGGTCCTGGCCACATGGATCTTCTGGGGATCCTAACCTACTGGATGGTGGCCTTTTCTCCCGGGTGTGGTTGAGAGGAGGTTCTGGGTGCACTGGGCTGGTGCTGAGGGGCTTAAGAAGAGTTTCTACCCTTGGCTACTGGATGGGATTGCTGCCTAGAAATTGTGAAGAAATCACAATTTAATGGGATATTTTGCAATTTATTCCTCTGTCCTGCAGCACAGACAAGCACAGGTACTAGACCAAATCACCAGTCCAGTGGACCGGTCATCTGCCACCCCGTTTCAGAGAATAGCAGATCTACTCTTCATGCTATTCCTGCTCTCCAGAGATGTCCAGCCAAATCCTGGACCAATTACCCCTTGAGCGCTGCAGAACTGCTGATTTTATGCCAGAGTATGGGATTCCCCCAGTGCGGGTGATGAGTGAGTATCAACTTTCTGAGCCAGACTTCCCCCTTAACAGATTCATAATGTCTCAATGAATAACTTGACCTTGATAGGTCCAGTGTTTCTCTCACAAAATCTGCTGCTGACACGACTGTGTGTCAAAACCCTGCAGTGAGGAGACAGAGGTTATTCAACACCTTCCAAACTGTCAATCATGCAAATGTCTCATGGAAGGTGAAACAGAGCAGGCTATTGGGTGGACATTTTAACATCAGAAGCATCACTGCAAAGAGCAATTAGCCAACTCATCTTCTGTCTGACTCAAATCTGGACTTTCTGTCTGACTGAAACATGGTTGAAACAAACAACTCCAGCAAGTGTGTTCACAGTGCCCAGATTCCAATGTTTCAGAAGAGATAGACCTGATGGAAGAGGAGGATGGGGTCTTTTTTATGTGAGAAACAACATCAAATGTGAATGTGTGATTTACAATGTCTCTTAACATCACAGGCACCCTTCTGCAGATTAAACTTTCCATGATCAACTCACAGTCTTCTTGAAAAAGTGCAATCTTAATAAAGATTTATCACTTATGCGGTAACGACTCCCGATTACGCCAATCGGAGGTCACTAAAATTAATGTTGAGTCAGTGTGTACATTTGCAAAAACAATGTCGGACTCCGTAGTTTTCTCTGGACCCTTGCCAAATCTGACCAGTGATGACATGTATAGCCGCATGTCACAGTTTAACTGCTGGCTGTCAAGGTGATGTCCAGCAAACGACATGGGCTTCATAGATAATTGGCAGACTTTCTGCAGAAAACCTGGTCTGATTAGGAGAGACGGCATACATCCCACTTTGGATGGAGCTGCTCTCATATCAAGAAATATGGCTGAGTTTATTAGTAAACCAAAACCATGACAACCCAGAGTTGAGACCAGGAGGCAGAGTTGTAGTCCTACACGCTTCTCTGTGCTTTCATTAGAGCAGTTACCAACCCTAAACCGCATAGAGACTGTGTCTGTATCCCAACCACTTGAATCAATTAAATCGAAAATAAACAATAGACGAGTCAATCATAAAAATCTAAAACAAATTAACATTAAGTCTGAAACTGTTCAACAAAATAAAAAAATTAAATGCGGTCTCTTAAACATTAGATCATTATCTTCTAAAACTCTGTTAGTAAATGATCTAATCTCAGACCAGCATATTGATTTATTTTGTCTTACTGAAACCTGGCTATGTCATGATGAATATGTTAGCCTTAATGAATCCACTCTTCTCAGTCATATTAATACTCACATTCCTCGATATACTGGCCGAGGAGTTGGAGTTGCAGCCATTTTCAACTCCAGTCTTATTGTCAACCCTAGACCTATATTAAAATTTAATTATAACTCTTTTGAAAGCCTTGTTCTTTATATCTCTCATCCAACCTGGAAAACCGTACAGCCAGTTATATTTGTTATAATGTACCGTCCTCCTGGCCCGTACTCTGAATTCTTATCTGAATTCTCAGAGTTTTTATCAAACTTGTGTACAGTACAGAAAAAGTAATTATAGTAGGTGACTTTAATATTCAAGTGGATGTCGATAATGATAGTCTCAGCACTGCCTTTATCTCATTATTAGACTCAATTTGCTTCTCTCAGTGTGTAAATAAATGTATTGACTTAAGGCATAGAAAATGAACATTTTTCCTCAAAATCCCATTCTATCAGACCATTACCTGATAACTTTTGAATTCTTATTAGTGGATTACACACCATTAGACAAAAATGTCTTCGCTAGATGTCTATCTGATAGTGCTGTAGCTAAATTTAAGGAAGCAATTCCATTAAGCGCTGAAATCAATTCCATCTCTCAATACCTCAGAGGACTTTTATGATAATTTTAGTCCCTCCCAAATTGATCATTTTGTTGATAGTGCTGCAGACTCACTGCGACTAACACTCAACTCCATTGCTTCTTTAAAAAGGAAGATAATAAAACATAAGAGGTTAGCTCCGTGGTATTATTCCGAAACCCGCAAATTAAAGCAATATTCACGCTTTTATTCAATTAGAGATAAAATTCTACAGTCTCAGGCATAGATTTATCAAGACCCTAGAAACAGCCATGAAACCTGACAGAATTAACCTGAATGAATCCTTCCTGAATTAACCTAAATGATTTCTTCATTCAAACCTTCAAATTGTCTCTTAGACCCCATCCCAACCAGGCTGCTTAAGGGTGTCTTACCGTTAATCCTCCCTACTAAATATGATCAATATGGTAAATGGTAAATGGACTGTATAGCCCTTATCTAGTCTTCTGACTACTCAAAGCGCTTTTTACATTACAAATCACATTCACCCATTCACACACATTCATACGCTGAATGGGTACAGGCTACCATGCAAAGTCCCAACCTGCCCATCAGAGGAAACTAAGCATTCATACACATTCACACTCTGATGGCACAGCCATCAGGAGCACTTTGGGGTTAAGTGTCTTGCCCGAGGACACATCGACATGCGGACAGGAAGAGCCGGGAATCGAACTGCCAATCTTCCGATTAGTGAACAACCCGCTCTACCTCCTGAGCCACAGCCGCCCCGCCTTTAGTAACTGGCTACGTACCGCAGTCCTTTAAAGTAGCTGTAGTTAAACCCCTCCTTAAGAAGCCTACTCTTGATTCAGGCATCTTAGCCAATTATAGACCTATATCTAACCTTCCCTTTCTCTCTAAGATCCTTAAGAAAACAATTGCCAATCAGTTTTGTGACTTTCTAGATAATTTATTTGAGGCTTTTCAGTCAGGATTTAGAGTGCATCATAGCACAGAGACAGCACTGGTTAGTCACAAACAACCTCCTGACTGCATCAGACAAAGGACTTGTCTCTGTACTTGTCTTGTTAGACCTTAGTGCCACATTTGACACTGTTGATCATCAAATCTTGCTACAGAGACTGGAACATTTCATTGGTATTAAAGGAACTGCATTAAGCTGGTTTAAATCCTATTTATCAGATCCATTTCAGTTTGTGCATGTTAATGATGAATCCTCCATAAAAACAAAAGTTAGACATGACTTCCACAAGGTTCTGTTCTTGGGCCAGTACTATTTACTTTATATATGCTTCCTTTAGGGAATATTATTCGGAAATACTCCTTAAAATTCAATTGTTATGCAGATGATACCCTATTGTTCCTGTCCTGTTTCTTTCTTTCTTATACCATGACTTCAACGCTTAATTTGACAGAAAGTACTCTATAGCGCCACCTAGGTGTCTATTTCAGCGTTATTTCGGCTCCTACTGCCCGTAGGAATGTCGTAGAGAGATGGAACCAACACTAAATTGTTAATCTCTTCCAGACCTACAAATCATACACTGACAGACCTAAATCTAATAGAAAATCTGAAAAATGCACACAAAAGTCAGATTTTTTAGCAATATCTGGGTCCAAACAAAATCTATCCTCTCCTAGGGCAGTCATGTTATTGGCTTCAGATTTTAATACATCACTCATGAGACTGAGCTGAACAAAAGTTCTTATAAAGCATTTCAATGGGAGAGGCACTCCGTGACCATGCCCAATCTCAATTAAGGACTTCCATCCAAAGTATAAGTAATAGGACTTTCTAACCTGTATCAAAGGACTCCCGATGAGGGACAAACCTGTCAGCCAGTGAGAAGAAGGCATAAAGGGAGGGCTGAACTCAGATCTGTCACACCAGCTCTGAAGACATATATATGCTTTTGACAGAAGCCACTCCTAGCAGTTGACTCACTGGCCATTGAAATATATGAGTATTTCTCTGTTTCCACCTGCAGTTTCTCATTGTCTCTTCATAACAGACATTTCAGTCAAACTTTTACCCCTGATGTGGATTAAAAGTCTTTACTTTCCTACAAATGCACTTGAGAAAAATTATTAAATTAATTTCTTTTACACACTAAGGCTGCATTCACACCATATCCGGCGGTGTGGCGAAAACGCTAGTCATCCCGTTCATTTGAATGGGGGTAGTGCGGCTTGCCTGCGGCTATTTTGGCTGCTGCAGCCAGAAAACCGCAACCCAACGTCACGCTGCGATGGCCAATCATATAGGTTGGCGATGAGACCGGAAGACAAAAGACCCGAAAGATGTTGTTTATTTAGCATGTAGCATTGTAGCATCTCAGCATTCTGCTTTGGACCGAAGATGACTGATATACTTTATTACTTTATATAGATGATGGAGGAGAGACTCATCGCCACTGTGAGTAATTTCACAACTTTATATGAGTGCTTCTTCTTTTTTCGTCTCTTTTGTTGTTTGATGGCAGTTGGCAAACTACTTTCATGCGTATTACTGCCACCTTCTGGACCGGGAGGATTAACAAGTTTACAATGTAGACCTAAGTAGCCACACCCACAAATCCGCACTGACCTGCAGCGTTTCACCACACCGGCGGATCTGGTGTAAATGCAGCCTTATTCATCACAACTTCTCTATATATTAATCCATGCAAGCGTGACAGACGCCATCGGATGGCACCGCGTCCTGGGGTGCGTGCGGGGCGAAGGCCCGTCCAGCGCTGCTTGCAGCTTTAATTAGGGCCTGAGCCCAAAGGGCGAAGACCCTAATGTAACTGGTACGTTTGTTTCTTTCTTTCTCCTTACGCGACTTTCTCCCTGAATTTGACCCCCTGAACATGCTCAAAAACTCACCAAATTTGGCACGTACATCCGGTCCAGCGAAAAATGTCATATTCTGGCAAAATTATCCCCCTCCCACCCCCCCATGCCCTCTATTTTGCACCACTGGATTCGCACAGGTATTTTCAATCCAAATAGGAAAAATTCAAGGCTGCTATGCACTTTTGTAGACAGGAGTAGAACTCTTTTCTTCTCCCCTCTCTCTGGCACACAGGCAGGAGGGGGAGGAGTGTGGATGTGAGCAGCACACACACACACGCAATGACAGTGCCTGATTAGTATTACAGTGCTGTAGATAAAGACACATAACTACATTTTGAAGCTTTGCACTGCGGTTTTTCCTTCATTATATATGAAATATATGACTATTCCTCTGTGTCCACTTGCTGTTACTTTTGTCTCTACATAACAAATTGTGCCTTCACTCACACTCTCCATTCAAATACTTATGTACTTCTCCGTGTCTGCCTGCAGTTTCTCATTTTTGCCTCTGCACACTTGCTTGTACACGTTTCAGTCAAACTTTCAGGTCATGTGGCTTACACAGCTTTACTTCTTTTTTAAAACGCATGTGATGAAAAGTAGGAAATTGATTTTTTTCAATAACATTTATATGCTGTACACATTGTATCTGTTTCTCTATTGTTTAATATGCAGGCTCTGTCTTCATTGCAATTATTAATTATAAGTCCCGCCTACCTGTCAATCAAACCACAGACCCCAGTTTTTGTTGTTTGTCATGGTAATAAGCAGGAGAGAAAGTGAGACGATATTACAGCGGTGTTAATCTAAGCCTTTTATTCAGCGGGTTGTGACAGTGTTCGGACAGTGAGAGCCTGTGTGCGTCCATTGATAAGTACGTTTCCTAAGTTATGTTGTTTATGTGTTAATTATTGTAGTTAATCAGCGGAGTAAGACTTCAGGAAAATTAGAACACATTTCTTTTACACATCATCTTTTACATTTTTACTCATCACAAGTTTTCTACATATTGATTCAGATTACAGTAAAGGGTCACAATACTTGCATAATTTCGATAATACTGCTGTGAGGCATGCACACATATCTCATTCTGAAAAAAATGATCATTCTCACACCGTTGACATCTGATGTTTCGCCGTGACAGGGGAAATTGCTATAACTTTACATGCTCCTATCTGCACTGCACTTTACATGGCAGCCAAGTCACACTCCTCAGACCGGGTCCACAGACAGCGAGTGTGACGGATGCCCTCGTATGGCGCCGCGTCCCGGCGTGCATGAGGAGCAAAGGCCCATCCAACACTGCTTGTACTGTGTTGTTTGTTTCTTTATTTAGGGCCTGAGCCCTGAAAGGGCGAAGACCCTATTGTTACTGTGCAGTTTGTTTCTTTCTTTCTCATTATGCCGCGACTTCAACCCTGCATTTGACCCCCTAAACATGCTCAAAAACTCACGAAATTTGGCACATACGTCCAGTCCGGCAAAAAATTTGATAATATAGAAAATTTTCCCCACCCATGCACAGGAAGTACTCCATAGCACTATTTCGGCTGCTATGGCCTGTAGGAACGTAGTAGAGAGATGGGACCAACACCAAATTGTTCGTCTCCTCAAGACCTAAAAATCATACGCTGACACCCCAGACCTAAATCCAACAGGTAATCCTTGAAAAGCACACAAACGTCAGATTTTTCGATAATTTCCGACTCCAAATAAAAATTAAAGCTGCAAGCAGCGTTGGACGGGCCTTCGGGACCCGGCGCCATTTGAGGGCGTCCGTCACCCTCCCTCCATGCAGACGCGGTCTGAGGGGTGTGACTCTGCAGCCATGTAAAGTTCGGTGCAGATAGGAGGGTGTACAGTAAAGTCGTAGCAACCTAACTGTCATGGCTAAACATCAAATGTCAACGGTGTGAGAATGACAAATTTCTGCAGAAGGAGATGTGTGTGTGGCGCACGGCAGTGTCATCAACATTATGCATGTGCTGTGCCCCTGTACTGTCATTTCCAGGGAAATAAATGGAAAGCTTCGGATAAGTTTGTGTGAAAAATAAATCAATGTCATCTCATCACGTGCATTTTTAAGAAAGTAAAGACTTGTAAGCCACATGACCTGATAAAAGTTTGACGTAAATGTGTACAATCAAGTGTGTAGAGGCAACAATGAGAAACTGCAGGCAGACACAGAGAAGTATTCATGAATTTGAATGGAGAGTGTGAGTGAAGGCACAATTTGTCATGTAGAGAAAAGAGTAACAGCAAGTGGACACGGAGGAATAGTAATATATGTCATATATAATAAAGGAAAAACTGCAGTACAAAGCTTCAAAATGTAGGTATGTTTATTTATCTACAGCACTCTATTACTAGTCAGGCAGGGGCATTGCATGTGTGTGTGTGAGAGCTGCCATCACTGACTAGGCAGATAGGAGCATGTACAGTAAAGTTATACCAACTGTCCCTGTCAGGGTGAAACATTAAACGGAGTGAGATATGTGTCAAACCAGTGTCATCAACATTATGCAAGTATTGTGCCCCTGTACTGTCATTTAAAATATTACATTGAAAGCTTTTGATAAGTTTGTGTGTAAAAGAAATCAATTTCCTATTTTCATCAAGTGCATTTTTAGAAAAGTAAAGACTTTTAACCCACATGACCTGATAAAACTTTGATTGAAATGTGTACTACCGAATGTGCAGAGACAATGAGAAACTGCAGGCAGACACTGAGAAATACTAATGTATTGGAATGGAGAGTGTGAGTGAAGGCACAATCTATTGTGTAGAGACAAGAAGTAACAGTAAGTGGGACAAATTTATTTATACTGAGACATGTGTCTGGCTCACAACAGTGTCATCAACACTATGTAAGTTTTGTGGCCCTGTACTGTCATTTAAATTCATACATTGAAAGCTTCTGAATAAGTTTGTGTGTAAAAGAAATCAATTTCCTATTTTCATCAAGTGCATTTTTAGAAAAGTAAAGACTTTTAACCCACATGACCTGATAAAAGTTTGTTTGAAATGTGTACTATGTAGTGTGCAGAGACAATGAGAAACTGCAGGCAGACACAGAGAAATACTCATGAATTTGAATAGAGAGTGTGCTGTGTAGAGACAAGAAGTAACAGCAAGTGGACAGAGGAATAGTCATATATTTCAATGGAGGGTGATCAAAGTGCTAGGTGCTGGGGATATAATAAAGGAAAAAATGCAGTTCAAAGTTTCAAAATGTAGTTATGTTTATTGATCTACAGCACTGTATTACTAATCAGGCAGCCTCATAAGAAAGTAAAGACTTTTAACCCACATGGCCTGATAAAAGTGTGATTAAAATGTGTACAAAATCAGGGACATCCTGTGAGCTTTTCAAGATGGCGGTATAACTCAAAAACTCACCCGGTCAATTCGAATGAAAATTCCCACTAATTTCAATTATTGCTCTCACAGGAAATTAAAATGACTTAGTTTTCTTGCCTTTAGCCCCACTCATTCTATGGGGAAAAACAAAAAACAAATCTCAAGACGAGGAAAAGAAAAGATACAAAACGGACTTCAACTCCGCTAACGCTAACATGGAAGAGATGGAGTTTAGCAGTGGGGAAGAGGACAAGGAGTGCACTGTGGCTAAAGCCATCCAAAACCTGAGTAAGGACATTAAAAACATGAAAAAGGAACTCAAACAAGAACTAACAGACTTCAAAGAGGACATTAAACAAGAGTTCAATACATTCAAAGAGGAGATCCACCAAAAGCAACGGGTAGCAGAAACAGAGACCTCTAACACAGAGCTAAGGGATGCCTTAGTTCATTCACTCCCTAAGCAGAAACTACTCCAGGCCAAAGTGACTGACCTTGAAGGAAGATCATGCTGTAACAACATACACATTTACGGGATTAAAGGAGGCAGCGAAGGAAGCTTAATGTTAACGCTCATTGAAAACTTTCTGAAAACGGAGCTGGGACTCGACACCTCTACCGACTTACAGATTCAGCGAGCCCACCAATCACTCGGTCCGAAACCTCCAGATGAAGCGGTTTCAAGATCCATTCTGGTTAACTTTCAAAGGTATGATATTAAGGACAAAATACTTAAAGCGGCCTGGACGAAGAAGATCACTTGTGAAGGGAAAACAATCATGTTTTCACATGACTTCCCTACACAAATCAACAATAAACTCAGAGAGTACAAAGATATAAAGAAGATTCTTAAAGAAAAACAAATCCGCTTTCAGACCCCTTACCCAGCCAGGATGAAGATTTACTGGCAGAATGGGCCGCGCCTCTACAACTCCGCTACGGAAGCATCCGAGGACATGAAAAAGAGGGGCCTCCAGCTCGACCTGCCGCAACCGAATACCATCGACTGGGAGCAGAGACTCACCCACGGTGCACACTGGACCAGAAAGGATGGAGATCGGCCCGAGGGGTCCGAGAGAGACTCAAAGACTTTCAGCATCAGTAAATGTGTGCTAACAGACTTCTAAAGGTATCACGTATCACTGATTTAACGCAACACTATGACAGGAAAAGTTTATTTAATATTAAAGTTACAGTGACACTACCACTAACACCTTGTTCTTTTCTTATTATTACCACGATATGGTAAAAATGTTTTGATATACACTTATTGACGTGAATGATCTTGTTTTAGTTTTTATTACCGTTATCATTATTTACTCATTTCTATTCACACTTCTACCTATTCATTTTCTTGATAATAAAAAAAAAGATTTTCTCTTTTAACAGTGATATTATCCTTAACCCCGCTAAATAAACAAACTGAACTTGACCGGGTAGGACTAGATACCTATTTGGCTCAAGAAGAAAGGACACTTTGCTTTGTGCAAAGAGGGAGCCCTACATACGTAGGATAGATTCTCCATTAGAGTATGATGAAGGAAGCAGTGTAAGACCCTGAGGTTGGAAGTCAGAGTTAAATTAGTTCCTATTGTTCATATTAATGTTCTCTGTTTCATGCACAGTAACCTTACTTGTAATTATACAACCAGCACATGTGGATTGACTCACTGTTATGAAGTATAGTTATTTGAGAGTAGCTTCCTGGAATGTTAATGGCTTAAATAGTCCAGTTAAAAGAAGTAAAGTAATGACAAAAATGAGAAGAGAAAATAACAAAATCATCTTTTTGCAGGAATCCCACTTATCCAAAACTGAGCATGAAAAGCTAAAAAAGATTTGGTTATACAAACACATTTTATAGCACATTTAAAACAAGACATAAAAGGGGAGTTGCAATATTACTCCATAATTCTATAAATTTTGAATTAATCAGGGAGATCAGGGATGAGGAAGGCAGATACTTCCTTGTGCAAGGCAAAATAGAAAATCACTTGACTACTCTCATTTGTGTCTATTTACCCCCACTAAGTGATAAATACACTATATACAATGTTTTTTGACCTGATAAGCACTGAATCACAAGGCACACTTATCTGTGCAGGAGACTTTAACATGGTGATGAATGGCAATTTGGACACAACTAATATTAAGAGGGCTGTGTCCCCTCAGAATAAATTAATGAAGAGGGGATTGAAGGAGGCAGGTCTATTTAATATTTGGAGGGACGTGCATCCATCAGATAAAGATTACACCTTTTACTCTTAGATTACTTTTTTATGTTCCAAAATGATCAGCATCGGATTCTGGATTGCGAAATTGAGACAAGGGATATATCAGATCACTCTCCAACATATTTAAAATTACATTTGGACAATAGACCAAAGAAAACAATCGGGAGGCTCAATACTAGTTTGCTTAACAACAAAACAGTTGTCTAACAAATAAAAACTGAAATTAAAACCTTTCTTGAAATTAATAATAATGGGGAGATGAACCCAAATATACTACGGGACACCTTGAAAGCTGTGATCAGGGGTAAATTAATATCCCTGAGCACAGCAATCAAGAAAGCAAAAGAAAATAACCTGAAACAGCTAGAAAACTTAAAGGAATTGGAAACACAACAGAGCGAGCATCAGAAACCAGAAATTATGACAAATATTAAAGAAATTAAAGATCAAATCTCACTCATTTATAAAGAACTAGGAAAAAATATAAATATTAAAACAATCATATTGTGAGATAGGCCCTAAAGCTACAAAATTATTAGCAAGGAGAATACGTAAAAAACAATTTTCACAATCAATATTCAAATTATCAGATCCTAATACTGGACAAATATATCATAATTTAGATCAAATCGACACTGCCTTCAAGACATATTATAAGACCCTCTACTCGCAACCAAAACAAGAAAGTAAAGAAAATATAAAGTCATTCTTAAATTCCTTGGACCTACCTACAATTGGAGAATACCAAAATAAATGCCTAACATCACAGGTTACAGAAGCAGAACTGGAAAATGCATTAAATAGACTAAAAAATAACAAAACACCGGGAAGTGATGGTCTACCAGCGGAATGGTACAAGCTCTTTAAAGAAGACTTGAACCCAGTGCTCCTTAATTCCTTTAATTGGACGCTTGAGAATGATAGCCTCACTCCATGAGGGTGGGGATCACCCTCATGGAGTGAGGCTATCATTTCTATTATCCCAAAGGAGGGGGAAAAAAAATTGTTATGTAGCTCGTATAGACCGATCTCAATTTTAAATCAGGATTACAAACTATATGCTTCTATAATGTCCACAAGACTGGACTCATTTATACCTAAACTATTCGATACTGATCAAACTGGATTTGTCTGGGGACGACAAACCCAAGACAATATTAGACGCTCACTTCATATCATACAGAATATCAAAAAATCGGGATCAAGTGCTGTTTTGGCAAGCTTAGACGCTGAAAAAGCCTTTGATTGTGTTAGCTGGGAATATTTATTCTTAGTCTTGGAGCGTTTTGGTTTTAACGAAAAGTCAATAGACAATTTCAAAACATTATACTCAGCACCTACTGCAAGAATCAAGATAAATGGACACCTCACTGACTGTATAAAGTTGGAAAGATCCACAAGACAGGAATGCCCCCTATCACCAACACTCTTATCTAGAACCGTTGGCTCAAGCAATAAGAGAAGACAGAAACATACAGGGAATTCAAATTGATAATATGGAACATAAAATAGCGATGTACACGGACAATGACATATTCAGGTTATAAGCTCAATATACAGAAAACTCAAATCCTAAGGTTTAACTATAACCCATCACCTGAACTCAAACAAAAAATACCTATTGACTGGTCTCTAAAAGCAATTAAATATTTGGGGGTTTGGTTAACACAATGTCCTGACGATTTGTATGAAGTTTTGTAAGAAGATTTGTAAGAAAAACTATGATACTGTAAACAAGAAGATTAAAGAAGACCTTAACAACTGGTCAACAACTCTGCTAAGCTTCAGTGCAAGAATTGACTTTATAAAAATGACTATTTTACCTATGTCATTGCCAGTTAAAATTCCAATTAGCCAATTTCATGAGTGGGACACACAAATTTCACGTTTCATTTGGAAAGGAAAGAAGTCAAGAATGAAATACAGTACGCTAACCATCAGTAAAGGAAAAGGCGGTATGTCCCTCCCTAACCTTAGGGACTATTACTATTCGGCCCAATAAAAAACTGTAATCCTCTGATGTGATAATAAATATGACGCAAAATGGAAAGACATGGAAAGGAAATGCAAGGATGTCCCGATACAAGCATTAATTGGAGACTCCAATAAGAGAGGAGATAACTCTTCAGGATCACCTGCACCCTCTCATATCATTTACACTACACACTTGGTTTGATGTTTTGAAAAAATTAGACCTCCTTATCCATTTGAAGAAATTTAGGTGGGTTGAACATGATACCGATGTTAAACCAAATGGAATAGATCATAGATTTAAACACTGGACACATAAAGGTATCAATGCTTACCGCAATATTCTGCAAAAGAACACACTTCAAAGCTTCCAAACACTGCAAGACAAATATGGATTAGAAAAATAGATAGATATTTACAATTACGTCAATACTAAAAGAAATTCTGAAAAATGAGCCAGCTCTAGAAATAAGTGAAATAATACAATTAAAAACCTGTGTGCACGCCGGTACCTCTAAATCAATAGTTTCAGTGCATTATTGTGGTATTGCAGAAGGTAGAGGTCTTAATACAACATATATCAAGGAGAAATGGGAGAAAGAATTAAAATGGTAAATGGACTGTACTTGTATAGCGCTTTTCTAGTCTTCTGACTACTCAAAGCGCTTTTTACACTACAAATCACATTCACCCATTCACACACATTCATACGCTGAATGGGTACAGGGGCTACCATACAAGGTCCAACCTGCCCATCAGAGGAAACTAACCATTCATACACATTCACACTCTGATGGCACAGCCATCAGGAGCAATTTGGGGTTAAGTGTCTTACCCAAGGACACATCGACATGTGGACAGGAAGAGCCGCGAATCGAACCACCAATCTTCCGATTAGAGAACGACCCGCTCTACCTCCTGAGCCACAGCCGCCCGAAAACATAACCAATCAGCAATGGGATAATATGTGTGTGTCAGCGTTTTCTACCTCTTCTTCCATGTATTGGCATGAATTTTGTTGGAAAAACCTTTCTGCTTTTTTATTACCCCTAAAATGAAAACATATCTTGTATCATTTGCTCGTACATGCTGGAGAAATTGTGGAAATGATGAAGCAAACCACCACCACGTGTTTTGGAGCTGCCCGAAGATACAAGCGTTTTGGGAGGATACCCAAAGAACAATACAGCATATTCTCGGACTGCAGATCCCCCTAACATGTATGACTCTATATCTTGGTAATATACCTGAAGAAACAATGGGAAGTGATAAATACCTTCTGAGGATTCTAATCACAGCTGCAAAAAAAGCAATCACTCGTAAATGGTTACAAGCGGACCCTCCCACACTTAATAGTTGGCTGGAAATTGTTGAAGAGATACATGAGTTGGAAAAGTTGACCTTTTTGCTGAGACTGAGAGGGGAATGGTCATTGTTCTTGTTGAAATAAGGACGGTGGTTAGGGACTAAACTAAAACTCAAGTCAAAAAGGTATTATGTGGGAAACCAATTAAACATTCCATGGTTGTTTTTTTTTTTCCAAATTAGGCAGTATTGTAGAAATTCATATCCACAATTTCTACATACCACATTTGTCTATGTGTAAGATATTAAGTGTCTGGTTGTTATGAAATTTCATTTTTATTTATTTATTTATTTTTTTAATTTTCTTTTGTACTGTGCCACACTGTTCTGTCATCTTGCTTGTCTGTGATGTTTTGTTAAAAATATATCAAAAATGAATAAAAATTTAAGTGGTAAAAAAAAAAAAAAGGGTACAAAATCAAATCTCAACGGTGTGAGAATGACAAATTTCTGCAGAGTGACACGTGTGTCTGGCTCACAGACGTCTCATCAACATTAAAGTGTTGTGCCCCTATACTGTCGGTGAAATTAAAGGTCGAGTGTGTAATGTATGGGGTAGTTAGTGGCCTCTAACGGTGAGGGTCTAGATTGAAGCACTCCACTGCTCCCCCTTCCCCTCCCTAAGTCTTTGGAGAAGTTCCATAAGCTACGGTGGCCTTCAAGGACAAGCGGCTATCTGCTGAAGACGTCATAGTCCAAGACAACTCCAAGCATTTCTAACAAGTCAAGCAATGAGGTAAAGATGTATTTAGTCAATTAGTCTATGGCTGCATTCACACCAAATCCGGCGGTGCGGCGAAAACGCTAGTCGTCCCATTCATTTCGGATGGGGGTAGTGCGGCTCGCCTGCGGCCATTTTCGCCGCTGCAGCGCCACACTGGACTACGGCCGGAAAAGTTGAGCCAGAGTCAACTTTTGGAAAACCACAACCCGATGTCACGTTGCGGTGGCCAATCACGTAGGTCGGTGATTAGACCGGAAGACGAAAGACCCGAAAGACGTTGTTTATTTAGCATGTAGCATTGTAGCATTTCAGCATTCTGCTTTGGACGGAAGATGGTTGATTGATATTACTTTATTATGAAGATGATGCCGCTGTAAGTGATTTCCCAACTTTATATGAGTGCTTCTTCTTTTTCTTTGTCTCTTTCGTTTTTTATGGTGGTTGGCAAACTACTTTCATGCGTATTACCGCCACCTTCTGACTGGGAGCCACACTCCCACAAATCCGCACTGACCTGCGGCGTTTTGCCGCACCGCCGGATTTGGTGTGAATGCAGCCTATAATACTATAGGATATAGCTCACAAGTAAGATAGCAATTATGAGTGGTTTACAAGCTAACATTAGCTACGTAATGCTAAACAAAACTTGCGTTGTTCTATTCTAACTTTAGGCATTATTGATAGCAAAATAACGTTAGCATTGGCAGTACAACGTTACATATTTTATTAGCCGTTTGCAGATGGGCAAGCTAGCTGTGCTGCTGCAGGCAGGGCCAGGCGAGAGAGGAGAGCAAACACTGGGACTATGACTGCAATGGAAGAAGCTGGAAACCCTCCGAAGGGAAGTGACTGAGGTTTGTGACGTTATTTAAACAATTATTTTATTATATTACTACTCTTTCTACACGATATTTAAAATACCAATACCAATAACTGCTTTACATTACTGTAGTCTGTACAGTTTGATGTGTTAGAGCAGTGTAATGTGAGTCAGTAGCCCCTGCTCAAGGCGGGAATACTGCGTCTGTAAACCGCCTCGCTGTTCTGTTTAGCCTGTATTCAGACCAAATCAGGCAGTGCATTGTATAGATGCTGGGTTGAGGAGGCGTGTGGGTGTGTTTGTGCTTTAGAAGCTAATGCTGTAAAACCATCATTTCAACGTTGTTTATTGATCTGATTCTGAGGCTTCTTCACTAACATCTCAGCCTCTAGATCACTCGGCCACAGCTGCTCTCTCTCTCTCGTCTTTTTAAAATGAATCAGGAATGAAGTCTAACTTCACTTTTAACGTTATCAAACGAAGAGAAATGTCCTCCCCTCCGATCCTCTTTACGGCTGTAATGCGGGTTCTCTGTATAAAAGAGGCTACTGAAAACATCAGCAACACTAACTTTACTGAATGATTATATAAATACGATGTATTCTACAATGCCCTCAGAACAGGGCATTGTAGAACGTGTTATGAATTCATTTTCATTACCACTTCATGTTAAGTATACCGTAATTCACTAGTTTGAACAACAAAATAAAAATGAAAAACAACACTAAGAATAATAATGTTTATGATATAAATATTTTTTATTTAACAAACATTTTTGACATCTTCAGAGTTGATTGATAAAGACAGAATAAACTGTCAAATCATTAGTCTGTTTGAACACTAAAAGCAGTGTGATTAAACTTATCTGATCACCTTCCAGCAGTCAAATTTGAACGACACCAATGATTCACTGACACTGCTGTTCCTCATCTGCTCCAGGAGCTGTGTGTAGAGCAGCAGCTGCAGGGACACATAGAGTTCATTTACTATTTCATACATTTTATGCAGTTGTACATGTGAAAATAATGATATTTAACCAAGAGTAGGACTTACAGGTAAGTTAATATGCTACATAGGAAAACAGATGTGTATCACTTACCTGGAACTCTGACTTGGTCTGCAATACTGTGAATGTCACAGACACGGTGAATAATGACAACCCATAGTGCCTGAGAAAAATGAAACGGCACAAATGAATGTACTTACTATTATAAATCATCTATCTATCTATCTATCTATCTATCTATCTATCTATCTATCTAATGTGTTCACCAGAAACTGCAGATTTTCATCCCAATTACAGACTAGATCAGATTATTTCATTAAAACACAGACAAGTAGCTATTCAGTGAAATCAACTTCCATTGTCTTTGGTTGTAATGAAAACCTACATACTCCCAGCCATCAATGGCACATGGTGAAATACTCCTGACATTATGAAGATGAAGGCAATACTATGCATGGATGCTGCAGGAGCTCTCTCATAGGTGCAGAAACAGCAGCAACATCAAAAAAATAAGAGTTACATGACAGTCACATACCCTGTAATACATTAACGTGCTGGGAGCATTGGCTGGTCTGGATAAACATAGCAAAATAACAGAAAAATTATACTTCTGACTAAATTAAAATTAAAGCTGTGGTAGCAATTAACGTTACATGTTCTCCAACACTGAAATGGGAAATGTTACTTGTGTTGGACTATAAGCTAACTTTACACTGTGTGTACATGTGCTACTAAATGACAGATTAGGAGCAAACAATGAAATTACAGAGCACTGGAAAATATTCACAGACTGCATTAACTGTGTGATGAGCAGACTTCTCCTCAGTTTATCTTAACTAAGTCATTACTCTGACTTACTGTCTTTAGCTCATCACCGGCACTAAGTACCTTAGTTATTAGTCCGTGTGTTGTCTTAATACCACAGAAAATGAATAAATCTTTGGGTTATTAGCACCACGTCGCCTCCCTGTTGTCTCTTATCAGACCAGCAGTTCCGTGAGAGGCTCAAACTGATGCTACTGTGCCCTAATATGGCTAATATTTAACGCTGCATAACGTTAGCGGAATTTCTACGTATCTACTGCTAATAAACACTGTACATCATCTAGGTTATGAAACATTACCACCGGAGTGAAATAAATATAGATTACACTCTTACCTGTCCAGCAGAAAACAGGAAACTTCAGCATCAGTCTGCAAACATTTCTCTCATCACGGATTTCCATCTGGGTTTTTCCTCTTTGTGCAGTTGCTTGTCCGTTTAGCTTCTTCTGTTTTCGTTTTTATGATGATGACAATTTACTTTTTTTTTTTTTTTCAATTTACATGATTTTCTAAAGAAGTATGTTCCTCCATTTATCAGATTTTGGTTCCAAATCTTCTCAGGATACAAAATGTTTTGTCCGTTGTTCTTTTTTTCCCGTTTCGTTCCAAAGCCGTTTCCAGTAGTTGCTCACTGAATCTAAAACGCGTTTGTGTTATCTCTAGGCAACAATGATTCCAAAGCAACTGGACTTAGATTTGTCTTATGAAGACGTTTCGCCTCTTATCCAAGCGGCTTCATCAGTTCGTAACGCATCGGCCTGACTAGTCCCCACTAGTCTGACAACATATTGTGTATCAAATCTAAGTCCAGTTGCTTTGGAATCATTGTTGCCTAGAGATAAATATGACCTGGACAAATGAGAATATACACAGGCGTTTGTGTTAGTTTTACCCGTTCTGCACGAAACATGGAGATCCAACATGGCGGCTCCTATGGAGTGCGACCCGCTCCCATGTAGATATAAATGGCTTATTTCTAAGCTAACACAAGTATCACAATGATTATTTTCAGCAGACACTAATTAAAATGTACTTTTCAATAATGTATTCAAATTTTACCATGTCTGTACTTTTATATGTTTCTAAATATTACACATTGGACCGTTAATACATTGAAAGCTTCTAATAAGTTTGTTTGTAAAATAAATCAATTTTCTTCTTTTAATCAAGTGCATTTAAAAAAAAAATAAAGACTTTTAAGCCACACGACCTGATAAAAGTTTCAGTGAAATGTGTACTATCCAGTGTGCAGGGACCATGAGAAACTGCAGGCAGACAGATAAGTAGTCATGTATTTGAATGGAGAGTATGAGTGAAGGCACAATTTAGTACAAAGCTTCAAAATGTAGTTATGTCTATTTATCTACAGCACTATTTTACTGATCAGGCAGCCTCAGTCATGTTTAGACCCGGAAATTGCAGAAAAATCTGACTTTTGTGCGTGTTTTGCGGATTTCCTGTTGGATTTAGGTCTGGGGTATCGGCGTATGATTTGTAGGTCTTGAGGAGATGAACAATTTAGTGTTGGTTCCATCTCTCTACAGCATTCCTGTGGGCCATAGTGACCAAAATAGCGCCAAAATAGACACATAGGTGGCACTATGGAGTACATTTTGGGCATGGGGGAGGATAATTTTTTACATATATGCCATATTTGGTGAGTTTTTGAGCATGTTTAGGGGGTCAAATTCAGCGTTTAGTGGTGTGATAATAAAGAAACAGACAAACAAACGTGCCCTGTTCCAGGGCTCAGGCCCTAATTAGGTATAAACAAATGGTAACATTTATGTTTAACACTGTACATGGTCCCGATAAATAAATAAGATAATAAGATTGTCCCAATGCCACCGATAGCTGATCCAGCTATTTGAGTATTCAGAGTGATATCCGATATCAGTATCGGTACACCTCTATCTGTAGGGCTACAACTGTAAGAACTGTGTACAACTGTGTACAATTATTTTTATTACACATTTGAAAACTTCAATAATATCGTTAAAAAGGATGCTGCTGAAATTCTATACAACAAATACCATGTGCAGAGCCATCAGTCAAGTACTCTTTTAGGAGTTGAAAAAAAACTTGGCTAACTGTGGGTCTGATCTGATGAAATTTGATTAACGGTGGCCTGGAAACATCAGCAAACACCCCCACAGCTGTCATCAAGCCTTGATTCAAATGTTGCAAAATTCTAATTGATGATTGGAAATCAAGAGGCAACCTCTGGGGCTATAAAATGAAGCCAATGTGGAAGTGCCAAAAATTGCACTTCCTTGATGGCCACTTGAAGCTGGCTCCAAAAGCGAGTCAATCCCCATAGACCCCATGTTAAAATGCCCAATTTTACAGCAGAAATAAACAAATAAACACGTTTACAGTCTAGTACAAAAAATGGTTTTGGTCTCTATTGCTAGTTTCCCCTTTCATGACAATTGTACGGGGGTTGAATTTTTTTATAACTTTAAATTTTATAAAACAGTAAAGTTATGCATAATAAATGACATGGCTGCTTTGAGCAACAGGTCCACCAGCCTCTAAGTGGCTTGTTTCAGCCACTTGGGAGTTAGGCAGAGTCAGGCACTGCCAAGATGGCGATGGCCGGAGTGGTTCACTTTGAGCTTCAAAGCCACTCTTCAGACAGGTGATGTCATGGTAACTTTGTGCATATTTTCATAGAGTCTATGATGGAAATATGTGACATCACCTCTTTTCCAAGTCGCACCCACTTCAAACCAGTGAGATGACCTCAGAGAAAAACACAAACCCAGAAATCCCTCACAGCAAATAGCTTTTATAAGCTTGGCACAAATTGTGTGTTTATCACTTATAGTGAGAAGCTGGCTTAGAAAAGATGTTTTCAGGGTATTTAATATTTCCACATTGTGACACAAAGTAACAATTACTTTCATTCTCAGATAATGGCCAAGGTGATGGCTTGTTCCAGCAGTTAAAAATTTTAAGATGTTCAATTTACTGTCAAATATGATAAAGTAGAACAGCAAATATCACATTTGGGAAACTGGAAACATTAAATGATTGGCATTTTTGCTTGAAAAACGAAACGATTAATTGATCATTAAAACATTTGAATTTTCAGTTGATAAACTAATTGATTAATCGACTAATTGTTGCAGCTTTACAATGAACAATAGCAGTGTCTACTCTGGCTCAGGAACTTTGTTACATTGCATCCCTCCTCCCTCTTCCATCATATCTCGTCACCTCTACACTATCACTATCAAAGACGAAGGTGCCAGTGAAAATACTTGAACATGAATGTTCAAGTTGAATGTGAACAGATGTAACAGTGACAGTTGTGGTGGCACCCACCTGGCAGAGAACAGATGAACACATAGACATCCTCCACATTCCACTGACCAGGGTCATTGGGCAGGAAGCTGTGGGGCAGCAGGGGCAGTTCAGAGTCTTGCACCACATGCACCCGCTGGCTGGCCAACAGAGGGGATGGGGGTCTCTTGTAGCTGGACAATTCTGAACACTGACTGGATTCTCCCTGTGCAAGGTGGAATGAGTGACCAGAGGACAGAGCAACAATAGCAGGCTTCTGCACAGAGGGAGCAGGCTGAAAGTCAGAGGGGTTTCCATACGATACACATACTGAAGAGGAAACTAAATCTTAAATGATCTAATGTAAAAATGAGTAAAAAGATATCATATCATATTATTACGGTGATTGTTTATATTACAGATCCCTTAATTTTAAAGTAATTTCCTGGAAATTTTCAGAGTAAATTGCAGGCATTTTATGACACTGTACAGAGAGATTGATGCAATTAGGTACAAATTTTAAGAAAAAAGTTATAACAAGAATATAAAAATATTTAAAAAAGATCTTCATGAATTAGACTCTGAATTAGATTTGAAAAACTTTTCGGTGTGTAGTTTTGTGTGTCAAATGATAAACAAATGAGGTTTTTTCTAAAATTAGTTGCTATGTAAGTGTTAATTCTCATATTGTCTTCACACCTATTGCAAAGTGAATCTTTGCCTTGTGTTATTTGCTTGAGTTTGAGTGCAGGAACATTTTTTTGTGTGTGTGTAATTGATGCAAGTTTGGCCATGGGATCATTTGTGTTTATTCACCCCAAACAGCCTGTGAGCAATGGCAGGCACAGACTCGTCCCCACCTGGACAATGGGAGCCAGCACAGTGATGTTACTGAAGATCAGACTGCCTGTCATTGTAACATTTCCGTCTTCCTGCTTATAATAGTCACACCTGTAGGAATTTGTGCACTCAAATATCTTTATGATATTATGGGGAATTATGAATTATTATTGTGCACAACTCCAACATGAAATTATTTGTCCAGTGACATCACTCATATTAGAGTATGTGTAATAATAAGGAAATGGCCCTCCTTCTTGGGCACACAAGAGAGGTCCATTAGAATTATGATTCTTATTAATCGTAACTATGATTTTGCAAGGGTATAGGTCTTTTAAGGTTAAGTGACTGAGACGCAAGCACAAGAAAACACAAACAAGTTCACCTTAGTTAAACACACATTTATTACTAATACTACAGGTACAAGTACTAAACACTACAACATTCTACAAACAAGACACAAAAGGGAAAAGGAAACTGGTACACAAGGCTATGGCTGGTGAAAGTTCAAAATGCATGATGCAGAGTTATCTATTGTGTATTTGGAATGGGAAACCTGATAAACAGATGAGATGACTGTTACCTGAGAAGCAGCAAGTCAAATCAACGGTACCACAGCTTAGTTCCTAATTGCCAATGGAAATTACCAGTCATGAAAGCACCAGGGTTTAAGCAAGCTGATGGAGGTTTTGTACGAATACTTGCTTGTTCCCTGGGGTAGCTTCTTGTTTAGAATGGAGTCCATTGTGATGGGGTGAGGAGCTGGAGTTTGGATCTGGTGGTGATGAGTGAGTCGGTCAGTCCGTGCTTGAAAAGTTCCCATTGGGAGAGAGCTCCTGGTTTATGCTCTCATGCTCTCCTAGACTTGACCCTCAACTCATGACTCCAGATTCAAGAGATGCTCTGCATTACATCTTCAGACTAGCAAACTGCAAGCTTTCCACCAGCATGGCAGAAAGCAAGAAGAACCAGCAAGAAGCATCAAGCAGCCCAAAAGAGCTGCCTAAAAGCAGCAAAAGCCAAGGCAAGGGCAAAAAGCACAACGCTCAGAGTCTCAGATAAGACCCTGTTTTAATGTTTCAGTCTGCTCACCCAGGAGGTGCCTCCTGGCCAATCCTAGGGGTTGCAGAGTTCTGGGGGAGTAAAGTCAGTTTGCCCATGTCCAAGGACAGGCGGGTACAGTTCCTGAATAAGGACACTCCATTAGACAAAGAATTTACAATTTGACCATTGCATGATTCTTAATTTTGTACTTTGGATAGTAGCTTTAGCATTCTGGCAATGAAACATGAATGGTACTAAACATGATAGGGTTATCTCTGTATGATGGGATTATGTTAATGGTACATGTCCTGGCTTAAAGGCAATGTAATAAAAGTTAAACTAAAGTGTGTTGTAACACATACTGTGACATACACACACATACTAACATACAACAATTATCCTTACACAAGGTCTAAAACTACATATGTAAGTCCATGGGTTTTACAGTCCTTTGTTCTCCACAATCTATTTGCAAACGGCAGGGGTCCATGCCATTGTGTGTGTGTGTGTGTGTGTGTGTGTGTGTGTCACTGGGCAATGGCATATTGTGCAGCATGTCTTATGCCTTATGCTAATTTACCCAGTGATCAGTTCTTGGGTTGGTCACTCAAGTCCAGAAAATTAAAGTCCTCAGTGGGGTTGAAGTTTGGTGCCAGTTTGTCTCTGTGTGTGATGGGCTCCCAGGTGGGGGTTGTTTGTCAAAACGGTGCTTTTAATTCACAGTGGGGTGTGAATTGGTCTTCCTATCTTTCTGGCTCTTGTAGCTTGAAAAATCAAAGATGGTTTAGGTCAGTGGTCTGGTTTGGTGACCATGCAGGAGATGGGGGTTCCTTATCTGATCCTTTTGTTTGCAGGAGGTTGTTCAGATGGTTATGGTTCTGGCTCTCACTTTGTGGGCCAGCATTCCTTGAGTGTCGAAGAAAGGGCTAGTCTGTTGTTGCGAGGCTTGTGCTGTCTGCTTTCGAAACATGCAGGGACATTATCCTTCACACCAACACTTGTGTAACCACTGCTGTGATATATTACATTAACCTGTCGCACAAAACTCTTCCCAAAAAGTTTTTTTTTTTTTTTAACTAGACTTCACAGATGACAACCACAGACCTTATAGTGGTAGAAATCACAAAAGGATACCAAAATAACTATGTCATGATGTTGATGTGTAAAAAGTCTGAATTCATCCTTTGTTAGGATTGATCAGAGCTATGCTTTATAAATAGTGTAGGTGCTTCATCGACACTCAAAATAACTTCATCTAAAAGGTGAAAGTGAATGACGGAACATAAAATGCACAATTACTGAAATATTGCATGCTTTCCGATGATGAAATGTTGCATGCTTTCGAATGATGAAGCAAATGCATAATATGTCACACTCCTTCTATAAACAGAATTAAAGTAGCTGAAGTAACTTTGTGAAGCCTGAAACCTGATCATTTTTGCCTGCAGCTTTAGTTTAGAAATAATGAGCTGCTTTCTTCTGTTAACCGCAAAAAATCAATTGTTTGCCTAGAAATAACTATGAACTGGATGAATGAGAATGTTCATAGACTTATCAACCAGGAGATGTGGAATCTGGCACAAGGGAATGGATCATGGAAAATGGTGATATGGCATTTATGGATCCACTGGAGGTAGCTCCAAACCCAGATGTAGGAGTTGAAGTGGAGTAGGAGGATGGGAATTTTCAGAGGAAGACGGAGATAGCAGAGACCCACAGAACTCAAACTCTTATGAGCTGAGCCAAGCCGATGGAGAAATTAATTCTCTTATTCTTAGAGCCATAGCATCAGAACCTGTTGACCCACAAGCATTCCCAAACCCTGTAGTGACCTCTGTCATGACCTCCTTTAACACCTTGGCGTTCTAAGAGATCTTTGAGGATTTGCCTCAGGGGCGATTCTAGGGTCGGAGCTTTAAAGGTGCAGAGCACCCAATGAGCCCAACCAAAACCACTCACCCTTCACCCTTTGCAGTGTATATTAGTATGTTATACAAAGTAAATGTAATTAAGACTACTTTATTACATTTGTTCATGTTGCGCTTGCCACTATTCACTGAATGTCAATTTATTGTTGTTGTATTCTCACCTCATTCTTCCTCCTCCTCTATGTTTCTGCCTTTCCCTCAGCACTCACAATCATACGCAAATATATTATAGACAGGAAAGTTGAGGTCTGTGTCACATCACATAAATATTATGTAGACCAATTATAGACTCTAAGGTTATCATCAAAAGGGACACAGAGGCGCGTCATTTTATATATTTTTATTATTATTATTATTATTATTATGATCTTAGGTTTACAAACACTTTTTTAAATGCTATATGCTATATATAATGCTATATCGTTTATATCATGGTGTCGCAAATCACACTCTTTACGGCAATATCTGAAGTCTTTTGACGACGCTTTGTAAAATATTTCCTCATTTTCTACAACTACATGTGATGAAGCAAATAAACAGACTGAACATTTCCCAGACCCTCGGTCATCGCGCTGGATATCAACAGTAGTGGAAGATTTCTCCCGCAAATATATGTGTAACGTCAACGTAACTTACACATTAACAGCTACCCGCTAGCTTACATTAGCTACCAGTTGACATTATGTGGTAAGCACAGGCAGCTAAACTCTGTACAGTCTAAGAATTAATACACGTTGTGTTTAAAGTTCAGTCACAGGTTCATGGAAGTGGTCAAAAATCATTTTCTCTGGTAGTCAGTATTTATGAGACTGCTTATGTCAATTGTCTGTGACAGTGCTAACTCATCCGGCACTTTGATATTTTCCGTTTCTGCAGTCTGAAGACGCTTTACACTCGTTTTCACTCGTCATGAATTTATTTCCTCCGTGGCAGAAAAACACGTTACACGATCCTTCAGCAACTGCTGCAGGTTAAAACGGACTAAGGAAACAGTTTTAGTGCCGTCTGACTCCAACACTCACTATAAACACTCTAAAGACACTCACTAGCTTAGCAACATAAATGCTACAAACATCCCCTAATGCTAAACTCCGCGTTGAAGTCGGTTTCACACCGGTACTAACTTTATATCCACTGACAAAGATCATGTGACCCACTGACAAGTTTTTCATCAGGCGGGGGTGTTTTCATTTCCAGTGTTAAAATATAAATTTACATATTACATTATTACAAATTTACAAACTATGGATTACGTTTTGGATATAACCTAAGACTGTCAAAGACGAAGAATAACATAATTTCTTACTCCAGGTTTTAGGGGTGCTGAGTTTAAATTTAGGGGTGCTGAAGCTCCCCTAAAAAGGGGCTAGCCTCGCCCATGATTTGCCTCATGACAGCCCCTGGCAGCCAGAAGACAGAACTCATCGGTCACATGACAGAAGTGCTGAGGGGGTACATAAGAGGGGTTTTATCTATTTTACTGATTGTATGTTTTAATTTTAGCTGCATTATAAATTCAAAGCATTGATTCAGCAGCTACACATTTCTCCGTTTTCTATTTATCAGTTTAGCGTCGTCAAGCTAGGCTAACCCACTGTTGCAAACATTGGAGCTAACCCCTTCACTTTTCCAGCAGTTGGAGAAACAACAGACATGACTACATGGTGTTGACAAGCTGCAGCGTTTATTAACTGACACACTGTACTCTGACACTCTGTACATTTGCTGCCAGACTGACAACTTACTGCTGCTACTAACCATCTATAGTCCCTTGCAGCCATGCACTGCAACCCTGAAATTTTGTAACAAAATAAAAAAGTATTATTTCTGATGAAAAGCTTTAAAATGCTGAATTACAACTGCAGCATATCACGTCCTGCCTTCTGCATTTTCCTATACCAAATGTAGGTGAGAACATGTCTGACGCAGACAATCTCCTGCTGTGTGCTACATGTGTGAAAGGTCAACTCCAGAAAATGTTCGGACCTGATTCTCTGGACATTTTCTGGAGTTCATATGTGAAAATAGTAGAGATGCAACAATTGAATTTTCTTGGCCGATTCCATTTTTTTTTTTTTTTTTTAAGTCTGACTTCCCAATTCCAATTTTTGATGATTCCGACTTTTTTTCTTTACAAGAAAGAAAATATATAAATGTATATATTTACTTTCTTTCTAAGAACTTTAACTGACAGATACACAAACATTTTTGTAATTATTCTTTAATGGAATACTGAAATTCAATTGGATGACCATTAAATATTTAAATAACTTACTCCTTTTCTGGAAATTGGGCATGTTCATCACAGTGATTGTTTTTAAAGATGGTTTAAAGTTATTTTTTAAGATGGTTTTTATTTCACCTCTAAATTTTTACTTTTGGATTCCACTAGAGTAGCTCTGCATGATTCCCCAAAACTCCTTATTTATCTTATATTAGTGCTTTATGCAGCCCCTCAATATACACAGTTTCTCTTACACTCCATTTTAGCTCCTGTCTCTGTATGAGCCCACTCTGTTCTGCCAGCTTTACGTATTAGAGTTGTGTAACTTTACCGTCAATGCAAGCCAAACATTTCCTGCTTTACTGCTTCAAATGAAAAGATTTGAAATGACTAACTATCAGGAGAATTTACAGGAAGTAAATTATAAATCCTCACAGAATTAGAGGAACTTTATTAGCGGCGCTAAAACCAGCTGAAACAACAACATATGGAGCTATTTTGGGATTTCAGCAGACTAGTTAGAAATAGTGCAGGGAGGACGAGCACAAGCAGAAACAGCCACAGTGCGATGTTTTATGATGAGCTGCAGACAACCAGAACACCTCAAACAGGTAAACTACTTGTTTTACTTTGTTGTGTGTAATGGCGTCATGGCGCAACTACTCCCAGAGCGGAGCAGCTAATTTGCACACTGTGCACATAGCAGATGTACATATAAGGAAATCCGTCATGATCTGGTGTCAGCTTTGGATAAAAGTAGAAAAATCTGTTAGAAACTGAGTGTTCAGAGCAACCTAAAGCTGCTGCTTTTTGCCCACAGGAATTACTGCTACATACGTTTACCTCATTATTTGACATGTCGGTCACTTAACATGAACATCTGACATTGAGACATTCTAAATATGTCTGAAAATAAGGA
Organism: Euthynnus affinis; assembly: GCA_029490765.1. NCBI lineage: Eukaryota > Metazoa > Chordata > Actinopteri > Scombriformes > Scombridae > Euthynnus > Euthynnus affinis. The sequence goes on from CM055841.1 coordinate 2,832,178, forward strand.
AAAGCATAATACATCCACTTTTAAGTGTCTGATTAAGTTAGTTGTTCATAATGTTTCCAAAGTTATATCTCTGGGCTTATTTTGGACTTAAAAGTATGCATCTGTGTGCTGCACTGCTGTGTGTGCAACATTCATGTTGTGTGTGTGTGTGCGTGTGGCTACGTTGTCTGTGTGGTGTGTACTAGACAGGCATGCCGTGCGCTGTCTTTAGCTGTGAAACGTAAATTTTGTGTGTGTGTGGCTACGCTGTCTTTAGCTGTGTGCACGAGACGCATGGTGTGTGTAGCTACACTGTCTGTGCCACAGCTGCTGCTGTGTGCGCAACATGAACCATAGTGCGGCTATGTGCAGAAAATAAGACCACCAGCTCATTTCGATCGGTGGACAATCAATTGGATGGAAAGTGGTGTACTGATCCATCTGTATCAATAGTGTCTTTATGTAATTTGTAATACATGTATTTGATCCTGGTCAAGGACAGATAGTCAAAGACCCCGGTTACACATACAAAACTATACATTGAAAACTAACTTAAGTGTTTATGCAAATTAACAACTACATTATGAACCTAAATATGAATGGGTGCTTACAAACTAAACCAATTTAACATTTCTTCGGTTTTTTCTTATAATTTGTACTGAATTGAACCACTCTTCTATAAAATGTCCTAGGTCTGTTAAATACCTGCAAATTACTCTTACTCTCTAAATTTCCAGGTAATTAATATAAAATTAAAAGGACCTGTAAAATAAGAAGATGCATTGGTCTGATTTATAAGAGAGGGCAGTTAAGCAGGTGAGGAAATGTTGCATGGAATAACATTACAAATGAAAAGTCACAAGCTGAATACAATCTCACCTTCCTTTTAGACTCTAAATGGGAGTGTTTGTGGTTTCTGTTCAGTGCTCTTTGTTTCTTCATGTTCTCCAGGGTGGTTTTGCGGTTTGGGAAGAGACCCATTCTCTTTGTACATCCCACATTGTAGCTACAAAAAGATTTAACATGGTTAGCTGAAACTTAGACTTAAAGAGCACACCCTCATAATAAATTTTAGCTGGTTTGTTTTCATTGTTGTTCATTTTAACCAGCAGTAGAACAATGCAAGCTCCATATTGTACATTATGCACCAAACCATAGATTTGTCATGCCTTATGTGTTTGCTATATATGGACTTATATGTTTGTATTCTTATATGAGGTGTTGAAATCTCATTAGCATAAATGCCCTTAGTGTTGTTCTTCAGACACACACACACAAGGATAATGACACTGCCACATCTGCACACAGCTACTACACATATTTCCTAAATGTCTGTATTCCTGTCCTGAGATTTGTTGTGTTTTGGTCCTGTATAAATAAAATTGAATTGAAGTGAATTGAATATGGAGATATTTCTTATACAGGGCAAACTGGAAATACAGAAAATGAGCAGACCCTCATGTCTTACCGTTTGGCACACACTGTAGAACAGAACCTCTTTGATCTTTTGAAGACATGAGCATAGTCCACCCTGCCACACAGCTCACAGGTCAGCATGGGCTCCTGCTGGGCCTTCAACTCTGAGGATGGAGTTCACAGATAACAGACAATCAGCCATATACATGGAAACACCGGAGCTACCATTTTCAACATCTGTGTAGGAACTGTGTAGGACTAACTTCTGCAAGACATGGCACACAATTAGAGCTGCAAAGATTAGGTGATTAACTGATTAGTTTAAATAAATAGCCAATAATTTTGATAATTGAAAAATTGTTTTGAGTCATTAAAAAAAGGCTAAAATTCTCTGATTCCAGCTTCTCAAATGTAAATATTCTGGCTTCTTTAGTCCTTTATGACAGTTAACTTTCTCTATCTCTCTTGGGCTTAGGGAAACATTCATCAACATGCTTGACCACTTCATACACCAAACAACTAATCTATTAATTGAGAAAATAATTGACAATGGGAGGCCTGAAAGAGGCATACGCCACTTCCCAAAAGTTGTGATCTATAAAAACAAACTAGACGGGAGAATGTGCGCACAACTCTGATCCATACGTACAAACATTTTGGAGATGGGAAATCAATGACGCAGATGGTAAAGTGGTGGATTGAAGCCAGATTGTATAATAATCCTGTCAGACATTTAATTTCACTTAATATCAAACATTAATTATAGATCCAAATTATCATAAACATTCAGCGGTAATTATTCCATAAGTATCTTTCAATTTGAAAAGCCAAGTCAAACCTTAAAGTCCACTCAACATTTAATCAGCGCTGCCTCACCCGGTGTGCAAAGAGAGTCAAAGAAAGATTTGTGGGGCAGCAGCTGCTGAAATTAATGATGTCAGGATATGGCAGGTGGCAGGATTCTGCAAGGTCTAGCTTGTCTTTCCCCAATATCTGCTAAACGTGAATATAATGATTCATTTTCACCTCCACATTAACTGACTGATGAAATTATCATCATCGGTTGTAGAAATCCAAGATGACATAAAATAACTTAAACAAATATAACTAAAACATATTTGGAGGCCTGAGCGTTAAAATATTTTTTAATATTTTGTTATACTGTGTATATATCACCAGGTATGAGTTAAGTATCCATGTAGTTTATATGTGTAAAATCGCTGCAGTTAATAATGAGCCCTCCATAAAAGCAAAAGTTAGACACAGAGTTCCACAAGGTTCTGTTCTTGGACCAATACTATTCACTTTGTATATGCTTCCTTTAGGGAATATTATTCGGAAACACTCCATAAATTTCAATTGTTATGCAAAAGATACCCAAATATATTTATCAATGAAGCCAGATGAATCCAATCAGTTAACTAGACTCCAAGCATGCCTTAAAGACATAAGGACATGGATGAGCTGCTGCTAAACTCAGATAAAACGTTATTGTGCTTGGCCCTAAACACCTTAGAAACATATTATGTAATGATTTAACTAATCTAGATGGCATTACCCTGGCCTCCAGCACCACCGTAAGGAATCTGGGAGTTATCTTTGATCAGGATATGTCCTTTAACTCCCACATAAAACAAATTTTAAGGAATGCCTTTTTTCACTTATGTAATATCGCTAAAATCAGACACATCCTTTCTCAACAAGAAGCAGAAAAAATAGTCCAGGCATTTGTTACTTCTAGGCTGGATTATTGCAACTCATCATCAGGCTGCCCTAACAAGTCTATAAAGATTCTGCAGCTGGTCCAGAATGCAGCTGCTCGTTTGCTAACTAAAACTAGAAAAAGATCTCTCTCTTTCTCTCTCTCTCTCTCTCGTCAAAGCAGATGGCCGCCCACCCAGGGCCAGGTTCAGCCTTAGGTTTCTTCCCGTTAAAGGGGAGTTTTTCCTTACTGCTGTCACCAAGTGCTTACTCATGGGGGGAACTGATGGGTCTCTCTTTCTGTAAATTAACGAAAATGGGCTAGACCTTCTCTATGTAAAAGTGCCCTGAGATGAATTTGTGTTGTGATTTGGCGCTATATAAATAAAATTGCATTGCATTGCAGTAAACACGACTGTGTTGTTAAGGGCAGAGACACTAGAGACACTGTGGTGGCTGTCACACACACACACACTGACTTCTCCAGTCATCTCACAGCCACATCTTGACCACCTGCACTCACTGTGTAAATTAAAGAAACACCTGTATACTGGATTTTGGAGTAAATATAAATGAATACAGTGTTTATTGTATTGTACATATTGAGTGTGTGGTGTAAAAACTATTTATGCTGATAAACTGGAAGCTGGCCTGCTGTAGGGTTTGGCAAACACTAAACCGTTTCACTTTACAATCCACAGGAATGTTTACTCAAGTTGCATATGGTTGTTTTGAGTTACAGATATAATATGCTGGTCAATACGCTGGCTTTTGACAATGATTGGATAGGTATCTAAAGACAGAGAGACTGATTGGTGCGGTGAAAGAAACACATGTACATCAATATTTATGATACTTTTGCATCGACCCTTGACTGTTGAATGTTGGCATGTAGAGGGCGGGATATAAGGCTGATACATGTGCGCACATTTCCAGGTGGATTGTGGGTGGGAAGTATACGTGTATTCGTGCGTACGCATGGTTTTATAAATCTGATTATTTTTTGGTGCACGCCATTTTCAGCCTTTGTGCACATGTACACATAGTATGATGAGTACACACTGTTTTATAAATGAGATCCCTGGAGAAGTGCTGAGAAATTGATGGATGGATGGATTAATCTTATCACAAACCTATGCCTATGACAAATTTATAACTGCCTCTGTGCTCTGTGATCCACTTTACCACGTCACAGCTCAGACCACAGATCCTGTGTAGAGCGCTCAAGTCCCTCTGAAACACTTAAGAATGTAGTTTAAGCTGACAGCCTTCACTCCAACATTTTTATGCAATCTGAAATGATGAACCAACCACATACTGCAATTCATTTTGATCGTTTTTGTGTAATATTTTTTGTACATTATTTATTACATTCTTACATAGAGAAGAGAAATGTGAGCTACCCATGTTGGAAACAGCTAGGGGAAGAGTAGCTCTGCTACTGGTCGGAAAAACTTTACCCTTTGGTAAGAGACTGTCCATTCTTGAGTCTGTGTGTCTCCAGAGGTTCTCAATTGAGAAAGACGGACGTTCCACCTGCAGACAGATAAAATGCATGTCATTATGGCAGGTGAAACTGCAAAAGACTGGAATGAATCTGAGAACAAAAAGTACAAATAAGATCCAACTCCCTGCCTGACTTTGGTAGTTAATTCAATACATGGCAGTACATGACTACATGTGTTACCTGTAAGATTGTTTTAAAAGACAGGGTTAGGGTTAGGCCACACACACAGCTCACCCTGCAGAAAACTGTCATCCTCACACCACTGAGATTTGATGTTTTGCCATGACAGGGGAAGTTGTTATAAATTTACTGTGTATGCTCCTATCTGCACTACACTTTACATGGCTGCCGAGTCACACCCCTCAGCCCGGATTCGGAGACATCTGCGAGAGTGTGACGGGCGCCCTTCAATGGTGGCACATCCTTGCGTGTGCGCGGGGTGAAGGCCCGTCCAACACTGCTTGCAGCTGTAATTAGGGCCTGAGCCCTAGAAGGGCGAAGACCCTATTGTAACTGGTATGTTTCTTTCTTTCTTTCTTATAATACCGCGACTTCTACCCTGAATTTGACCCCCTAAACATGCTCCAAAACTCACCAAATTTGGCAGGTACGTCCAGTCTGGCGAAAAATTTGATATTATGTAAAAATTATGCCCCCCCCACCCCAAAATTACTCTCTAATGCCACCTGATTTCCATATCTGCCTTAAGGAATATCGTAGAAAGACGCAACCAACACCAAATTGTTCGTCTCCTCCTACGCGATGGAAATGTCTACAAAACGCAGGTATTTTCAGTCAAAATGGCCAAACTGCAAGGCTGCTATGTACTTTTGTAAGCAAAAGTTGAAGTCTTCTCTTCTCTCCCCTCTGCTCTAGCCAGCTGGCTGCAGGAGGGGGTGGAGTCGACACCTGACAGCAGCTCACACACACACACACGCAATGAGAGTGCCTGCTTAGTAATATAGTGCTGTAGATAAATAAACATAACTACATTTTAAGGCTTTATACTGTGGTTTTTCCTTTATTATATATGAAATATATGACTATTCCTCTGTGTCCACTTGTTACTTTTGTCTCTACATAACGAATTGTGCCTTCACTCACACTCTCCATTCAAATAATAAGGTACTTCTCTGTGTCTGCCTGCTGTTTCTCATTTTTGCCTCTGCACACTTGGTTGTACACGTTTCAGTCAAACTTTCAGGTCATGTGGCTTTTTTTTTAAACACACGTGATGAAAAGTAGAAAATTGATTTTGTCAAGAACATTTATATTCTGTACACATTGTATATGTTTCTGTATTGTTTAATATGCAGGCTCTTTCTTCGTAGCAGTTATTAATTATAAGTTCCGCCTACCTGTCAATCAAACCTCCTTCGCAGGAGGTTGTTATGGTAACGAGCACGAGAGCAAGTGAGACAATATTACAGCGGTGTTAATCTAAGCCTTTTATTCAGCGGGTTGTGACAGTGTTCGGAAAGTGAGAGCCTGTGTGCGTCCATTGATAAGTAAGTTTCCTTTTCTCTTGTAAGTTATGTTGTTTATGTGTTAATTATTGTAGTTAATCAGCGGAGTAGGAGCTAACTGATATGACGATGTTAACTAAAGTAGCATGCTGTGTGCAGCTGTACGATGTGCTTTAATGAGCCACAGTTTAACTGTGTTAGCCACTGACTAGTCCAGCTGTGTGTTCAGTGCATTTATAAGAGAAGCTGAATATTTTTCCTTAGTAGTTATAATGTTCTTTCTCTTCTCTTTTGACAACCATGTAAGACATGTGAGAAATGTGAATGACAGTGATGATACACTGTACTGTAGTTATGAGTGCTGTTTGGACATGTTATAGTGTTTATAAGTGTAGATTATATACATACCTACATGATTATTCTGTAATATTGAGAGGAGGAAAAAGTCATGTTGTAACATTTAGACATGCAGTAATATTCACTTATGTTTTGATTTCTTTATTTAGAACCACACACAGAATTAAAGAATTAAGAAGAATTAAGAATTAAAGCTGCAAGCACCGTTGGACGGGCGTGAGCAGGGGTGTGACTCTGCAGCCATGTGGAGTTCGGTGCAGACAGGAGCGTGTACAGCAAAGTCGTAGCAAGCTCCCTGTTATGGCTAAACATGACATGTCAACGGTGTGAGAATGACAAATTTCTGCTGAAGGAGGTGTGTGTGGAAAGCTTCTGATAAAATTGTGTGAAAAATAAATCAATTTTCTACTTTTCATCAGGTGCATTTTTTTTAAATTAAAAAAAGACTTGTAAGCCACATGACCTGATAAAAGTTGGATTGAAATGTGTACAATCAAGTGTGCAGAGGCAATATGAGAAACTACAGGGAGACACAGAGAAGTACCCATGTAATTGAATGGAGACTGAGTGAAGTCCCATTGCATGTGTGTGTGTGTGTGTGTGTGGGAGCTGCTGTCACCTCCAGACTCCACCCCCTCCTGCACATGCTGGCTAGAGCACAGGGGACAGAAGAGAATAGGACTTTCATGAACAAACTGTGGACTTCCTGTTGGATTTAGGTCTGGGGTGTCAGCTCTTGAGGAGACGAACAATTTGGTGTTGGTTGCATCTCTCTACGACATTCCTGCGGGCCGTAGCGTCCAAAATAAAAACCTAAGTGAGATTCTCCCATTGAAAACCATTATAATCTCACCAACTTTGGAGGCTGATATTTTGAAAACCGGACCTCCTATTACAACGTTTTTAAGAATTTTTGTTCAGGAAGGTGTAGAGAGCGATATATTACAATCTGAAGCCATAACGATGAGCGGCCTCGGAGGAGATAATGTTTAAGCAATTTCTTAAAAAAAAGTGACATTTTTGGAATCTTGTGTAATTCCTGTTGGATTTAGGTCTGGGGTGTCAGTGTATGATTTTTAGGTCTTGAGCAGACGAAAAATTTGGTCGCATGTCTCTACGACATTCCTGTGGGCCGCAGCGGCCAAAAAACACCCAAAAACACCTAGGTGGCACTACAGAGTCACCCATTATAATCTGAATATGACACACCACCTTTGGAGGCCGATATTATGGACCGGACGTACCTGCCAAATTTGGTGAGTTTTCGAGCATTTTTAGGGGGTCAAATTCAGGTTGAAAGTCGCGTAATAATAAAGAAACAAACAAACAAATTAAAGCTGCAAGCAGCGTTGGACGGGCCTTAGCCCCCCGCCGTGCACGCTGGGACCCGGCGCCATGGCCTCGCACCCGCGAGGAGGACGCACTAACCCCCATGTAAAGTGCATTGCAGTAATCCAGCCGAGTGGATACAAAGGCGTGGATTACTGTCTCAAAGTGCTGCCTCTGAAGGACTGGTTTAACTTTTGCCAGCTGCCTCAACTGGAAGAAGCTCGACTTCACCACTGCTTTAATCTGGCTATCAAATTTAAGGTCTGCGTCCACTTTTACCCCCAGATTGTGCACAGTTGGCTTGCGATACTGCGCTAAATAACCAAGATCAATGACGGGGGTCCCAGAAGTGCCACCAAAGACAATGACTTCTGTCTTTTTCTCATTAAAGTTTAAGAAGTTTAGTGACATCCAGGCTTTAATATCATATAAGCACTCAAGCAATGGCTTAACACTGTAGGCGTCTGACTTTTTTAAGGGGACATAGATCTGACTGTCATCCGCATAACAATGAAAAGAAATACCATGTTTCCTGAGAATAGAACCGAGTGGGAGTAGATACAGAGAAAATAAAAGAGGGCCGAGAACAGAGCTGTGGAACCCCACGAGAGGGGAGCAGTGGAGGACACAGAGTCATCAAGGCAGACACAGAAGGTTCGATGTGACAGGTAGGACCTCAACCACTGAAGTGCTGTGCCACTGATGCCCACCCACTGCTCCAAACGGGCAATCAGGATTTCATGGTCCACTGTATCAAACGCTGCAGTCAAATCTAAAAGTACAAGGACCACACAGTGACCAGACTCAGTGGCTAAAAAAGATGTCATTAAAAACGAATCAGCACTTAAAAGTGATGATTCGGTGCTGTGCATTGTTTTAAAACCAGATTGGAACGTCTCAAGAATATTTTGTCCATTTAAAAAGTCCATGAGCTGCGAATAGACAACCTTTTCTAGGATTTTAGAGAGGAAAGGCAGTTTAGAAATAGGCCTAAAATTTGCTAAAACAGAAGGATCCAGCCCAGGTTTTTTCAACAAAGGTTGTGCAACAGCATGTTTAAAATGAGGAACCTGAGGGTTTCAGATGATCAACAATCTCATGCACAAAGGGCAGTGTCACAGGCTCAAAAGTGTCCAACCCAGCAGAGCAGGGGACAGACACTGAAGGGTCAGAGGTAGAAGGTGAAATAATTGCTCTGGTAGAAGCAACTTTGTCGGTGAAGAAGTTTAGAAACTTCTCACACACAGCCGGGGAAGCCTCAATTCCAGCAGTCTGGTGCATTCAGAGCAGAGTTGATCACTTTAAACAATACACGAGGTTTATGGCAGTTCAACAGGACAATATCAGAAAAATATTTTCTTTTAGCCTCCTTCACAGCGAATTGGTAGTGACGCCAGGAATCCCTCATTATTTCAAAAGACACTTGCAGTGTGTCCTTTTTCCACTCAGCTCTTTGACAATCCCGCCTGGCAGCACGGGTTGTGTCATTCAGCCAGGGCTCCGCCTCCGATTTAATTTTATGCTGTCCGGTCTTTATTGGAGCCGAAGTCTGCGAGTAGCAGCGCGAGGTTTAACTGTTTGACGGCAAACAGCAGCTTCAAACAGTACAGGCATATGGTCAGAGAAAAAAGCATCACAGATCTCCACGTTAAAAACAGGCAAACCATGAGATAAAACAAGATCAAGTGTATGACCACGTTCATGTGTAGGCCCAAGTACAGACTGCACAAGATTAAAAGAGTCAATGATGTTTAAAAATTCCCGCACCAGAGGATTTTCAGGGCAACACACATGAATATTGCAATCTCCAACGATGAGGATCCGGTCATACTCAGGCATTATGTAAGCCAAGAACACAGAAAAATCTGTTAAAAAGTCTCTGTTGTATTTGGGAGGCCGATAAACCACAGCACACAGCACCGTGTGAGACTGCCCCAGCTCAAACAGACTCAGTTCAAAGCTGGTGAAGGAGGATGATAGCGATATCTGTTTGTATTTAAAGTCACTCTTAAAAACAGTCGCACTTCCTCCTCCTCGGCCAGACGTCCGAGGGGAATTAAAATAGCAGCACTCGTCAGGTAGAAGTTCTGTGAAGACACTGGACTCACCAACACTCAGCCAAGTCTCAGAGATAAAGAGGAAATCCAGTTCCCGGGATATGAAGAAGTCCTTAAGGATAAATGATTTATTCCCAAGCGATCTGGCGTTGACCAGACCAAACCTGGCAGGAGCTGGTGGGTCAGGGCGAACAGCTGACGAGGAGGCCCAACACAGAGGCCGCAGGATCCCCGGGTTCACTCCGCGCCAGCGGAGACAAGGAGAGCAGGGTCCACGGGGCTGGAACAGCAGATCCAAACCCCCAACCGGGATCAAACAGGCAGCAACAGGGTCGAGGGAACGTCGAGAGACACACAGGCGAGGTCCAGCTCCATGTCCGCCTCGAACAAGGACATACCAACTCGGCCCTGAGCCTCACAAGACAGCCGCTACGCTTTCCCCAGCGACAGTGCCGTTTTCGCCACGGGGATGGCTCCAGAGTGCAGCGGAGGTAGGTCGGGATATCGGATAGGAAAGGAGGGTCAGTTTTACTCCCTTAATAATCAAATTTGACAGAACCCTAACCCATTATAATCTGAAAATCGCTCGCCATGCTTGTAGGCCAATATTATGAAAACCAGACCTTCTATTACAAAGTTTTTCAGAACTTTGGTTCAGGAGACTCTACTGAGCAATATATTACAATCTGAAGCCGAAACTATGAGCGGTCTCGGAGGAGATATCGATTGAAGCCCAATGAAATTTTGGAAAAATGTGCAATTCTTTTTGAATTTTATGGAATTCCTGTTGATTTTAGGTCTGGGGTGTCAGCATATGATTTTTAGGTCTTGAGCAGACGAACAATTCGGTGTTGGTTGCATTTCTCTACGACATTCCTACGGGCCATAGCGTCCAAAACAAAAACCTAGGTGGCGCTATAGAGTACTCTCTGGCCATGGGGGGAGTGTCATTTTTACATATTATGAAATTTTTCGCCGGACCAGACCTCCCTGCCGAATTTGGTGACTTTTCGAGCATTTTTAGGGGGTCAAATTCAGGGGGAAAGTCGCGTAATAATAAAGAAAGAAAGTAAGTAACAAACCAGTTACAATAGGGTATTCGCCCTTTCAGGGCTCAGGCCCTAAAAAAAAATAGAAAATTGTTTTATTTTGCACACAAACTTATCAAAAGCTTTCCATGTATTTCAATGGAAATGACAGTACCGGGGCACAACACATGCATAATGTTGATGACACTGCTGTGAGCCACACACACATCTCCTTTTGCAGAAATTTGTCATGCTCACACCGTTGACATTTGATGTTTAGCCATGACGGGGAGGTTGCTCTGACCTTACTGTACACGCTCCTATCTGCACCGAACTCCACGTGGCTGCAGAGTCACACCCCTCGGACTGGGTCCGCAGACAGACAGATGCCCTCGGACGGCGCCGGGTCCCGGCGTGCGCAGGGGGCTCAGGCCCGTCCAATGCTGCTTCCAGTTTTAATTAGGGCCTGAGACCAAGGGGCAAAGACCCTATTGTTACTGTGCAGTTACTTTCTTTCTTTCTTTCTATATACACGACTTTCAACCTGAATTTGACCCCCTAAAAATGCTCCAAAAAATTTGGCAGGGACGTCCGGTCCAGCGAAAAATTCGATAATATGTAAAAATTAAGCCACCCCCACCCCAAATTTGCTCTCTAGCGCCACCTAGTTTCCGTATCTGCCTTTAGGAATGTCGTAGAGAAACGCAACCAAGACCTAATTGTTTGTCTGCTCAAGACCTAAAAATCATACACTGACACCCCAGACCTAAATCCAACAGGAATTCCGATAATTCCAAAAATGTCGCAAATTTAGCCCCTCTTCTACCATTATCTCCTCCGAGACCACTCATCGTCATGGATTCAGATTGTAATATATTGCTCTCTACACTTTGATGAACCAAAGTTATAAAAAACTTTGTAATAGCAGGTCTGGTTTTCAAAATATGGGCCTCCAAAGTTGGTGAGTTTTATAATGGTTTTCAATGGGAGAATCTCACTTAGGTTTTTATTTTGGACGCTACGGCCTGTAGGAATGTCGTAGAGAGATGCACCCAACATCAAATTAATCCTCTCCTCAAGAGCTAAAAATCATACGCTGACACCCCAGACCTAAATCCAACAGGAAGTCCACAATTTTGCATGACAGTCCTATTCTCTTCTGTCCCCTGTGCTCTAGCCAGCATGTGCAGGAGGGGGTGGAGTCTGGAGGTGACAGCAGCTCCCACACACAGACACAGACACAGACACAGACACACATGCAATGGGACTTCAGTGACAGTCTCCATTCAATTACATGAGTATTTCTCTGTGTGTCCCTGCAGTTTCTCATATTGCCTCTGCACACTTGATTGTACACATTTAAATCTATCTTTTATCAGGTCATGTGGCTTCAAGTCTTTACTTTTTTAAAAAATGCACCTGATGAAAAGTAGAAAATTGATTTATTTTTCACACAAACTTATCAGAAGCTTTCCACACACACTTCTCCTTCAGCAGAAATTTGTCATTCTCACACCGTTGACATGTCATGTTTAGCCATGACAGGGAGCTTGCTATGACTTCACTGTACACGCTCCTGTCTGCACCGATCTCCACATGGCTGCAGAGTCACACCCTTCGCACCGGGTTGGCGGGCGGCCAGTGTGATGGTGCCGGGTCCCGGCATGCGCGGGGGGGCCTCAGGCCCATCCAACGCTGCTTGCAGCTTTAATTAGGGCATGAGCCCTGGAACAGGGCGAATATCCTATTGTAACTCGATTGTTTGTTTTCTTTCTTTCTTTCTTTCTTTCTCCTTACGCGACTTTCAACCCGAATTTGACCCCCTAAACATGCATGAAAACTCACCAAATTTGGCAGGTACGTCCGGTCCATAATATCGGCCTCCAAAGGTGGTGTGTCATATTCAGATTATAATGGGTTTCAATGGGAGAGCTTTTCCCTCAGGATGCACACATGGGCCAATTCGAAGCCTATTGCCTAAACTGTAAGTCACACGACTTTGAAATATGTACCACTGGATTCGTGACAGAAATGCCTACAAAAAAACATATATTTTCAGTCCAAATGGCCAAAAGTCAAGGCCGCTATCTACTTCTGTAAGCAAAAGTAGAAGTCTTCTCTTCTCTCCTGTCTCTGGCTCTTCACACAGGCAGTAGGGGGAGGAGTCTGGAGGTGACTGCAGCCCACACACACGCAATGAGACTGCCTGCTTAGTAATACAGTGCTGTAGATAAAGAAACATAACGACATTTTGAGGCTTTGTGCTGTGGTTTTTCCTTTATTATATATGACATACATGACTATTCCTCTGTGTCCACTTGCTGTTACTTTTGTCCATCCAGCGCTGCTCGCAGCTTTAATTGTTACTGGTATGTTACTTTATTCTTTCTTTCTTTCTTATTATACCGCGACTTCTACCCTGAATTTGACCCCCTAAACATGCTCAAAAACTCACCAAATTTGGCATGCACATCCAGTCCGGCGAAAAATTTGATAATCTGGCAAAATGACCCCCCCCCACACCCAGAAAGTGCTCTACAGCGCCACCTAGGTGTCTATTTCAGCCGCCACGGCCCGTAGGAATGTTGAGAGATGGATCCAACACTAAATTGTTCCTCTCCTCAAGACCTACAAATCATACACTGACACCCCCAACCTAAATCCCACAGGCCAGGGGTGTTCATGAAACTCCTTTAAAATTTATGAAAATGGCCATTTTGGGGTCCATGCCAGAGCTATGTCCTCCAAAGGCATTCATCTTATTGACTTCAGATTGTAATATATCACTCACAAGACTGTGCTGAACAAAAGTTGTTAAAAACTTTGTAATAACTCGTACAGTTTTCATAATATCTGCCTTCAACGTTGGTGTGTGGCGTTCAGCTTATAATGCCTTTCAATGGGAGAGCCTTTTCCTCAGCATGCACACCTCTGTCAATTAGAGTCCTACCGCCTAAACTATAAGTAACACGACTTTGAAATCTGTACCACTGGATTTGCGACGAAAATGCCTACAAAAAACATATTTTCAGTCCAAATTGCCAATGCCAATCTATGTACTTCTGCACACAGGAGAAGAACTCTTCTTTTCTCTCTCCTCTCCTGCTCCTCCTGCAGCCTGCAGGAGGGGGTGGAGTCGACACTTGACACCAGCTCAAAGGGAGACATGCAATGAGACTGCCTGATTAATACAATACTGTAGATAAATAAACATAACTACATTTTGAAGCTTTGTACTGCAGTTCTTCCTTTCTTATAAATGAAATATGACATATATGACTATTCCTCTGTATCCACTTGCTGTTACTTTTGTCTCTACACAACAAATTGTGCCTTCATTCACACTCTCCATTCAAATACAGGAGTATTTCTCTGTGTCTGCCTGTAGTTTCTCATTGTCTCTGCACACTTGACAGTACACATTTCAAACAAACTATTATCAGGTCATGTGGGTTACAAATCTTTACTTTTCAAACAATTCACTTGATGAAAATTAGGAAATTGATTTCTTTTACACACAACCTTATCAGACGCTTTCAATGTATTAATTTTAATGAGGGTACAGGGGCACAAAACTTACATAATGTTGATGACACTGTTGTGAGCCACACGCATCTCACTCTGCAGAAATTTGTCCCACTTACTGTTACTTCTTGTCTCTACACAACAAATTGTGCCTTCACTCACACTCTCCATTCAAATACATGACTACTTCTGTGTCTGCCTGCAGTTTCTCGTTGTTGCCTCTGCAATCTTAATAGTTCACGTTTCACTCATACTTTTACCAGCTCATGTGGGTTACGAGTCTATACTTGATGAAAATTAGGAAATTGATTTCTTTTACACACAACCTTATCAGAAGCTTTCTTTGCATTAAATTAAATGACAGTACGGGGCACAAAACTTGGATTTTTTTGATAACACTGCTGTGAGCCACACACATCTCATTCTGCAAGAATTGGTCATCCTCACACTGTGAGATTTGATATTTCGCAGTGACAGGCGAAGTTGCTATAATTCTACTGTACACGCTCCTGTCTGTACTGCACTTTACATAGCTGCCGAGTCACACCCCTTAGCCCTGGTCGCGAGACATCCACGCGAGTGTGACGGACGGCGTCGCCTTGCAGCTTTAATTAGGGCCTGAGCACTCAAACAGCACAAAGCCCTGTTGTTCCTGTAGTTTGGCACACACATCGGGTCAGGCAAAAAATTTGATAATATGTCAAAATTATCCCCCCCCCAGTGCCCAGAAAGTACTCCATAGTGCCACCTAGGTATCTAATCCGGCCGCTACGGCCCGTAGGAATGCCGTAGAGACATGGAACCAACACTAAATTGTTCGTCTCCTCCAAATCATACACTGACACCCCTAACCTAAATCCAACTGGAAATCTGCAATACATTCATAAAAATGAGATTTTTCACTCAAATTGAGGTCCAAACAAAATCTGTCTTGTCCTAGGGCGTCCATGTTATCAGCTTCAGATTTTAATACTTCACTTACAAGACTGTGCTGAACAACAGTTATAAAAAACTTTGTAATAACTCTTTTTTTTCTTCTTTCATATTATTAGCCCTCAAAGTTGCTTTGCGATATTTCCACCTATAATGCATTTCAATGGGAGAGGCATTGAGTATGAGTATGCACTTTCACCTTCAATTACAATCTGCTGTCTAAACTATAAGTCCCACCACTTTCAAACCTATATCAATGGATTCATGACAAAAATTCCAACAACCAAAAGGTATCTTCAGTACAATTTGGCTTAAAAGTCAAGGCCGCTATCTACTTCTGTAAGCAAAAGTAGAAATCTTCTCTTCTCTCCTGTCTCTGGCTCTTCACACAGGCAGTAGGGGGAGGAGTCTGGAGGTGACTGCAGCCCACACACGCAATGAAACTGCCTGCTTAGTAATACAGTGCTGTAGATAAAGAAACATAACGACTAGGGGTGTGAACCTTTTACTCACAAAACGGTCCGATTAGATCTCGATTCACAGCCTATGATCTGATTTAGGGATGATTAATAAAAAATACTAAACGATTCAGTACAATTCGATTCGATCCAGTCTGGTTCGGTTCGATTCGATTCAATACAAATTGACAACTTATCTCCCAAGCTTTGTTACTGAGAAGAAAGAGAAAAACAGAAATGACATTTCACAATAGATAAAGTGTTTACAACAGAGAAAATATAACTTCAGGCAACATTTACAATTTGCTCACCTGGAGGAATAGTAAATGCAAAAATCAGAATTATTGGTGCTTAGGGTAAAACAGCTTTAATTAATATTCTAACGATTTTAAGTGTTAGTGTTAGCAGCAGCTCAGCTAACAGCCTGTATCTGACGTGTGGCCGTCACCAAACTTTGTAGGAGAAACACTGATTTTTTAGGTAAAACCATTTTAATTAGTATTTTAATGATTTTAAACTGCGTGTACATTTGTTTTAGGAGAAGAGGAGACTTCTGCAGATAATTCGGCTCCCGGGAGAAACCGGACGAACGTCTGAATTTAAAGTTATAAGAGAAATATACCGAACAAGTGTTAGCAGCAACTCAGCTAACAGCCCGTATCTGACGTCCGTGGGTTGCTGTACATCGTCGGAGAAACACTGATCTTTTAGGTGAAACTGCTTCATTCAGTGTTTTTACCTGTAATCACCAGGTCCGTTGGTTCTGGAGAGGAGGAGACCCCTGTGGATAATTCAGCTCCCGGTAAAAACATCCAGAACCATGAACGGCGGAGTAATTGCATCCCGGTGAAGCTGATTATTTAACAACAAAGACAACAACTCCCATGATCCCTTGCTACTTCACACAGTCATCACACGCCGTCATTTGTTATTGTGCACTGGAGTCTCGTGAGAGTTCACACACTGCAAGGCCGCGCAAATCGGGTAGTGACAACATTTCTATGGACTTGAATGTGAACCAATGGAGCCAGAAACCGATTTGCGGCCGTAAATCCGGGCCATCGAACCGTTCATAGTGCATTTGAACCGTTTGGGGCTCCATGGACCGGTGCACTCGGATCGCATAGGTCACAGACCGATAACCGATCCAAAACGGATTATCTTTACACCCCTAATAACAACATTTTGAGGCTTTGTGCTGTGGTTTTTCCTTTATTATATATGACATACATGACTATTCCTCTGTGTCCACCTGCAGTTACTTACTGTCTCTACACAAAAAATTGTTGCTTCACTCACACTCTCCATTTAAATACATGAGTATTTTCTTTTGCAGTTTCTCATTGTCTCTGCACACTTCATAGTACACGTTTCAGTCACACTTTTATCCGGTCATATTGGTCAAAAGTCTTCTTCATCTACTTTTTAAAAATGCACTTGGTGAAAATTAGGGTATTAAGTTCTTTTACAAACAAACTCACAAGTTTTCTACATATTAATTCAATTTATAGTAAAGGGGTGAGCCACCTCACCTAGAAGAAAATTGTCATCCTCACACCGTTGAGATTTGATGTTTCGCCATGACAGGGGAAGTTGCTATAACTTTAATGCACATGCTCCTATCTGCACCACACTTAACATGGCTGCCGAGTCACACCCGTCAGCCCGCATCCGGAGACATCTACACGCGAGTGTGATGGATGCCCTCGGACGGCGCCCTGAAAGCTTTAATTAAAGCTGCAAGCATCAAGCAAGTTGGACGGGCCTTCGCACATTCTGGGGCGTGGCACGATCCGAGGACATTCGGCTCACTCTGGAACCAGGCTGACAGGTGTGACTCGGCAGCCACGTGAAGTGCGGTGCAGATCGGAGCATGTGCATTAAAGTGAAACAACAAATGTCAACAGTGTGAGGATGACAATTTTCTGGAGGGTGAGACATGTCTGTTTGGCTCTCACCAGTGTAATGGAAAATATGCAAGTTTTGGGCCCCTTTACTGTGATGTCAATTAATGTTTTGAAAACTTGTGATGAATTCGTCCATTTTTAGAAAAGTAAAGACTGTTAACCCACATGACCTGATAAAAGTGTGATTGAAATGTGTACTATCAAGTGTGCAGAGACAAGGAGAAACTGCAGCCAGACGAAGTAGTCATGTATTTGAATGGAGAGGGTGAGTAAAGCCACAATTGTTTGTGTACAGACAAGAAATAACTGCAGGTGGACACAGAGAAATACTCATATATTTCAATGGTGAGTGAGCAAACTGCTAGGAGTGGCTTCTGTCAAAATCATATAGATGTCTGCAGACCTGGGGTCTCATTTATAAAACAGTGCGTAGGATCCAGACTAAAAGTGTACGTGCGCACAAAGGACAAAAATGGCGTGTGCCAAAAAATAATCTGATTTATAAAACCATGCGTACGCACGAATGCACGTTTACTTCCCTTTATAAATCACAATGCACCTGGAAATGTGCGTGCATGGATCAGCCTCATACCCCGCCCTCTACACGCCCACATTCAACCATAAATGGTCGATGCAAAAGCATGAATGAATATTGATGAACGTGTGTTTCTTTCGCCGCACCAATCAGTATCTCTGTCTGTAGATGCCTAGCCAATCAGTGTTGAGAGTCAGTATATTGATCTTCTCGCTTGTCACTGCTCGAGCAGGTGAATGAAAGCAACAGCGTGAACGGACTTTTACAGTTTTATTTCCCCGTTTTCAGACGTCTTGAAGTTATGTGTGTGACTCAAAACAACCATAAACAACTCCACTAAACATTCCTGTGGATTGTAACATGTGATGGTTTAATGTTTGCCACACGCTGCAGCAGGTCAGTTCCCAGTTAATCAGCATGAAACTTAACTCATACCTGTATATATTCACAGTATAACGAAAGATTTAAACATCTTCAAACGCTCCGTCCTCCAAATATGTTTTATTTAAGTTATTTGACGTCATCTTGGATTTCTACAACTGATGATGATTTCATCAGTCAGTTAACGTGGCGGAGGTGAAAATGAATCATAATATTCGTGTTTAGCAAATATCGGAGAAAGACAAGCTAGACTTTACAGAATCCTGCTACCTGCCTGCATCCTGATACCATTCATTTCAGCAGCTGCTGCTCCATAACTGACCCTCTCCTTTGCGCGCCGGGTTAAACAGCGCTGATTAAATGTTGAGCAGACGTTAAGATTTGACTTGGCTTATATATTTTCACATTGAAAGATGCTTATAGAATAATTATGACTCACAATAAACCCCAGTACAGATAACACTGCTGGTTTTAATGTTTATAATAACGTGGATCTATAATTAATGTTGGATATTAAGTGAAATTAAATGTCTGACAGGATTATTATACAGTCTGTCTTCAACTCACCATCTGAGTCATCGATTTCCCGATTCCAAAATGTTCGTACGCATGGGTCAGAGTTTACTTACAGCTGCGCACATTCTCCCGTCAAGTTTGTTTTTATAGATCACAACTTTTGCGTGGGAAGTGGCGTACGCCTCTTTCAGGCCCTGTTTTGTGCGTACGCAACGGTTATAAATGGGACCCCTGGTCTTACAGATGTGAGTTCAGCCACTTTCTGGCTCCTTCACCTTGGCTGACTCCGCCCATACCCCGCCTGGTTAACCTGCTTCTGCCTCTGAGGTGAAGCAGGAATTAGGAGAAATTTTCTTGAGGAATTAATGACATACATGCCATGACTTTGGCCAAAGTGCACTTACAATGTCCCATTTTTGTAGGAATTTTTGTTGCAAATCCATTGATACAAAGTGGTGTAATTTTACGTTCAAATTTTGTAGTTTGTCCCTCAAAACCCTGCCCTCGCAGTCTCTGCTTGCACACAGATTTACTCCGCTTGTGCTCAAACTTTGTGTTCGCACTCGGACACAATGTTGCTCACACTCAAACTTCAACTCTTCTCCTCACACTCAGGCTGCTTCTGCGTGCATGCAAAATTTCTCGGATTTCTCCACTGCGCTCAGATTTTTTTGTGTAGCAACAACCATGGCAACCACCCTGTCAAAATCATCCAATCAATAGAAGGCCCGGTTTTGTGTTTACCAATTTAATAAACCCTGCCTCCTTGCGGACGCGCTCGCTTTAGATTTAGTGTCCCGTATAACGTTGTTTTCTCCTTCAGCACACTGACAGGGGGCGCTATGCCAAGGGGATGCTATTATACTGTATGCACTATTATGGTAATAAATACGGGCACATGTGTAAATTAACAGTCACTTTATTCAAAAAGTCGTAAAGAAAGCAAGGGAAGTACGCACGCTGGGACATGGTGCCGTCCGAGGGCATCCGTCACACTCACGTAGATGTGTCCAGACCTGTGTTAACCCACATGCAGTGGCGGATCTCCCGGGATGGCATGGGGTGGCAGCTGCCACCCCAAAATAATGCCTTGCCACCCCTGCTGCCACCCCACTTGGCAGCAACTAATTCAAAGAAAAGTTATGGCCGACTTGACTTTTACGAGTGCGAATCTCTCATGTCCTACTGTGCCAAATGCAGCACGAGAGCGTCAGAGCGGCACTACTCAACGTTTTTTTTTTTAAAAACTGTGTGGCGCGAAGCAAAGGAGCAAGGAAAGAAGACACGGGAGGAAAGAGGTAAATACCGATTAATTATCGAATAATGAAAGTATAGTCCTAGTATAGTTGTGCTTGAATAGTTGCTATGCTGCTTTTATTGAAGAAGGTTATTTTGCTAACTGTACATGTAACCGTTACGTTAATATTGGCTATGGTCTAATTTAAGTTCTGTCACTGTGTGAAGTAAACGCTAATATTGATTCAATGTCTGTCATGAAAAACATTGTAAAGCCATCACCAGCTATCTCCAGTCGAGCTGGTCCACATGATATGGAATAATGCATAAGATAAGTTACAGCAGCAAGTGGACAGTAAATAGAATAATAGTAGAATAAAAAAATAATAGAAAATACTGTAATAAAATAATAACCATGACACAATTTACGTTATTTACAAGAGAAAATGTTGGTATTGATTAGTAATATACCACAAGTTAAACTCCATAACTAAGTATTGGCTATTATATGTTAATTAATGTCTTATAGCATTTTGCTATAGGAGACATTGCTTAGACTTCTTCAAATGAATATAGATATTCTTGTTAGTCTAAATATGAATAATTGGGGAACTTGTAAGTGTGAAAGTGTAATGAGATGGGGACAGAATTTTAATATTTTGTGTGCAATGTATTTTAGATTGCGTCAAATTCCAAAATTAAACACATGAATTAAAAAATAAGGCTAAAATGTTAGTGTGTGTTTACATCTGAAGGTTATAACTAATCAATGACAGTTCCAAATTTATTGTTTTTTTCTAGTTGTTATATTTTATGACTAGTTCATATGTATTGCAGTTTTAATCTTTTCTCCCCTCCATCTTCTATTCATATCTAAGTCCAGGTGTGAGGTGCCTCTGCAACCACAGCGAGGCAGCTTCTCCAAGACCCTCCAAGGAGGAGCCAGAAGGAGCTTTCAAAGTGACTGGTACAAAACTTACCCCTGGCTAGAAGAAGACACTGATTGCATGAGATTAAGTTTGTATGAGTTTGTAAATAGCAGCCCATGCCATTATATCCACATATGAGATATGTGTTTTAAGTTATGTATAAAATCCTGTAAGCAGAAATGCTTGTGTAAATTATGTCTACTATTGTCTTATCAAACTGTGATTTAATTCATTGCCACCCCTCAAAAATTCCTGCCCCCCTTTTGCCACCCCATAAATATTTTTCCAGATCCGCCCCTGCCCACATGACCTGATAAAAGTTTGATTGAAATGTGTACTATCAAGTGTGCAGAGACGATGACAAACTGCAGCCAGACACAGAGAAATAGTCATGTATTTGACTTGAGAGTGTTAGTGAAGGCACGATTTGTTCAAAGTGCTAGGCGGTGGGGATAGAATAACGGAAAAGCTGCAGTACAGAGCTTCAAAATGTAGTTATGACTATTTATCTACAGCACTGTATTAGGCTGCATTCACACCAGATCCGGTGGTGCGGCGAATCGCCTCAGGTCAGTGCGGATTTGTGGGCGTGTGGCTACGTGGGCCTACATTGTAAACTTGTTACTGCTCCCGGTCCAGAAGGTGGCGGTAATACGCATGAAAGTAGTTTGCCAATCGCCACCAAACAACAAAAGAGACGAAAAAAGAAGAAGCACTCATATAAAGTTGTGAAATTACTCACAGCAGCAATGAGTCTCTCCTCCATCATCCTCATAATAAAGTTATATCAATCATCTTCGGTCACAAGCAGAATGCTGAAATGCTATATGCTAAATAAACAACATCTTTCGAGTCTTTCGTCTTCTGGTCTAATCACCGACCTACGCGATTGGCCACCGCAGCGTGACGTGGGGTTGCGGTTTTCCAAAAGTTGCCTCCGGATCAACTTTTCCGGCCGCAGTCCTGCGAGCCGCACTACCCCCATTCAACCTCAGTGCATGTGTCCCTTTCAGCTGAAGTCAGCTATCAACCCCTCCCCCCTTCTGCATGTTGGGTGGAGGGAAGAGAGACGAGTCCTTTTCTTGTGAAGAGAAGTAAATAACATGCCATGACTTTGGCCAAATGGGACTGAAAATATCATTTATGAGGAATTTTTGTCACAAGTCCATTGATACACATTAGAAAGTGGTGTGACATATACTTTAGACGGCAGACAGTAATTAAAGCTGTGAGCAGCGTTGGACAGGACCTTCGCCCTGTGCACACGCCGGGACGCAGCGCTGTCCGAGGGCGTCCGTCACACTCACTGTCCGTGGACCCAGTGTAAGGGATGTGACTTGGCAGCCATGTAAAATGCAGTGTAGATAGGAGCATGTACAGTAAAGTTATAGCACCTTCCCTGTCATGGCGAAACATCAAATGTCAACTGTATGAGAATGACAAATTTTCTGCAGAAGGAGATGTATGTGTGCCTCACAGCAGTGTCATCAACATTATGCAAGTATTGTGCCCCTTTACTGTAATCTGAATCAATATGTAGAAAACTTGTGATGAGGTAAATTGTAAAAGACGATGTGTAAAAGAAAAGAGTGTCCTAATTTTCCTCAAGTCCATATTAGGAAAAGTAAAGACTTTTAACCCACATCACTGGATTAAAGTTAGATTGAAATATGTATTATGAAATGTGCAGAGACAAGAAGAAAGTTCACCCCTCCATTTCTGCCTACTTCTTCTTGGCTGACAGGTCTGTGTGTGACACAGGCCTGTGTGTGACACAGACCTGTCACCAAGTTCACATATCTCCGCAATTCAAATTAACCACCAGTCATCTACTGAGGAGTGACTGTTGTTATTAGCACGACATCATGGTCTGTAGTTCTAATGAATAGCGGAGTGATATTTTTAGTGATGATGCAGTTATGTTGATTTGAGCACGATCTAAATGTCTAGTTGACCAATCTTCATTATTAACTCACTGACCCAGTCTGAGGGGTGTGCCTCAGCAGCCATGTAAAGTTCGGTGCAGACAGGAGTGTGTACAGTACAGTCGTAGTAAGCTCCCTGTCATGGCTAAACATGACATGTCAACGGTGTGAGAATGACAAATTTCTGCTGAGGAAGAAGTGGGTGTGGCTCACGGAAGTGTCATCAACATGTGTTGTGCACCTGTACTGTCATTTACATTAAAATACATGGAAAGCTTCTGATAAGTTTGTGTGCAAAATAAATCAATTTTCTACTTTTCATCAGGTGCATTTTTAAAAAAAGTAAAGACTTGTAAGCCACATGACCTGATAAAAGTTAGATTTAAATGTGTACAACATGACTTTTTCCTCCTCTCAATATTACAGAATAATCATGTAGTTATGTATAAAATCTCCACTTATAAACACTATAACATATCCAAACATCACTCATAACTACAGTACAATGCATTAGCATCGTCCCTAACCCTAACCTGGTATACTGAGGCTATGTGCCCCTGGTAGTTTGACTAGGGCTTGTGCCCCTGGTAGTCCACTCATTAAATGTCAGCCTCCGCGACGGATCATATTAATACACTACAGATACGGATGATTATGCAATTTCTGCATATTTATACTTAGACCTCACACTTCTCCCTTTAAGAAACATATATCATACACTTCGGTTTATTACACAATCAGAAAAAACCCACAAAAAGAGATGACAGTGCTGTTTGATTTCACTCGCGGAGCACTGAGGGACAGGAGTCCGAGCTCCCGCTACGCACAGGACCACTCCGACCCCACATAACAATGAGTTTGACTTTTTTTAACTCTTTATTTACATCTCACTATACCCATCTATAATTGTTTAAGCATCGATATGGCTACGGACGCCATCCCCGTTCTGACTATCACCGTACAATGGACTGTATATTGACAGGATGCCCAAGATGGCAGTCACAGCGGTTACAAAGCAAAATTTAATTTAAAAATCAAAATTACTACTCCAATGACTCCATTAACATTAAGTCAGGTAAATGCTGATTATTTTAATAATCATATTAATAATTTTTTTATAGTTAATAATTTCAACGAAGAAAGAGCCTGCATATTAAACAATAGAGAAACATATACAATGTGTACAGAATATAAATGTTCTTGACAAAATCAATTTTCTACTTTTCATCACGTGCGTTTTTAAAAAAAAAGTAAAGGCATGTAAGCCACATGACCTGATAAAATAGTCATGTATTTCATTTATAATAAAGGAAAAGTACAAAGCCTCAAATAGTTATGTTTATTTATGTACAGCACTTTATTACTAAGCAGGCAATCTGTGTGTGTGTGTGTCAGGTGTCGACTCCACCCCCTCCTGCAAGCAAGCTGGCCAGAGCAGGGAAGAGAGAAGAGAAGTGTTCTACTACTGTTGTAATATATACATCGCAGCCTTGAATTTTGGCCATTTGGACTGAAAATACCCACTTTTTGTAGATATATCCGTTGCGAATCCAGTGGTGCACATTTAAAAGTTGTGAGATTTACGGTTTAGACAATAGTCCTCTAATCGATCAATGTCAGCCTACTGAGAAAACGGCTGTCCCATTGAAACCCATTATAATCTAAAAAGCGCTCACCACGCTTGGAGGCCAATATTATGAAAACCGGACCTCCTATTATAAAGTTTTTGATAACTTTGGTTCACTCCACTCTAATGAGTGATACATTACAATCTGAAGTCAAAACCATGAGCGGTCTTGGAGGAGATATGAGCAGCGTCGACCCCAAAATGGGCAAATTCCGAAATTTTGAAGGACTTTCATGACAAAACTGAGGACTTCCTGTTGGATTTAGGCATGGGGTGACACGTATGATTTTTAGCTCTTGAGAAGACGAACAATTTGGTCTTGCTTGCATCTCTCTACGACATTCCTACGGGCCGTAGCGTCCAAAATACAAACCTAGGTCAAACTGTCCCATTGAAAACCATTATAATCTCACCAATTTTGGAGGCCAATATTTTGAAAACCGGACCTTTTGAAAACCGGACCTCCTATTACAAAGTTTTTTGAGCATTTTTAGGGGGTCAAATTCAGGTTGAAAGTCGCGTAATAATAAAGAAAGGCAGAAACAAACAAATAAACAAACAAACCAGTTACAATAGGGTATTCGCCCTGTTCCAGGGCTCATGCCCTAATTATGAGACAGAGTCCATGCTCAGAGAATGCCTCTCCCATAGGATTGCATTGTAAGTGAAAATGTTGCACAGCAACTTTATGGGCTCATAAAATCTAAAGTGTTGAACAAGGTTTTTAATAACTTTTGTTCAGCACAGTGTCGTGATCATGTATGAAAGTTTCAAGGCAATAGCATGAACACCATAGGAGGAGATAGATTTTGTTTAGAGTTCAAAATCGGCAAAAAATTGGATTTTCATGAGTGTATTGCGGATTTCCTGTTGGGTAGATGTGGGTGTGTAAAAGAAATGAATATTGTAATTTTCATCAAGTCCATTTTTAGAAAAATTAAGACTTTTCACTCACAAACTGATAAAAGTTTGTTTGAAATGTGTACTATGACGTGTGCAGAGACAATAAGAAACAGTAGCCTGACACAGAGAAATTGTCATGTATTTCAATGTCTCATAATTACCATCTGCCGTCTAAACTATAAGTCATACCACTTTCTAACCTGTATCAATGGATTCGCAAAACAAAAATTCCTACAAAAATGGGATATTTTAAGTGCTATTTGGCCAAAATCATGGAATATATGTCATTTTTTCCAAAACTTCTCTTCACTCCTTCTCTCCTCCTGACACTGACATGCAAGGAAGGCAGATGGGGAATGGGCAGATTCTGACCTGTAAGCCAGGGAGAACGAGGCAGAAAGGGAGGGGTGGCTACACTTACATCTATCAGCCCAGGTCTAGAGGCATCTATATGCTTTTGACACAAGCCATTTGGCGTGCGCACAGGGATGAAGGGCCGTCCAATGCTGCTCACAGCTTTAATTATGAACTCTTCCTTTAATACTGCTCTTCATCATGTGCGATGTCATGTATAAAATCTAGCAAGCAACAGAGCATCTCTCCTGATTGACAGTTGAATAGTCAATCACACTAGACTGCAGAGGAGGTTGTACAACATCAAGTTCAAAAGTAGCTTAGCTGACTATGCTAACATTCAGCACCAGATCTGAGAGTGTCGGAGCAGCAAACAGAAACAATTCGTCCTGCTTAGCCTCTGTTGTACTCAGGTAAATGTGACTGCAGAGGTTAACAGACTGTCATGATGTCATGTCATCCTACTACTATGATTCCACTAACAAATTGTGAGTCGACTCAGGGGCCTCACCATGGTTACCTTTTAAAGCAACTTTTTAAATAACAATTTAACACTCATCAGATCATCCACTTTGAAGACATGTGCTTGGGTGGTGTTATTGATGGTCCAGAAACATTAAGTTTCCAATGCTAAACGCTGCTCACTGAGAGATGTACATGAGAGAAGATATTACTCCCTTGGAGATGGGTGTTCTAGGGTTCACAGTCCCCTTTTCCACCTCCACCTGGCTGGTTAGTGGCTGAAATGAATGGATGTAATCAAAAAAATACACAAGTCTATGGTTTTTTGCAGCTGAAATACTGTTCTATGCTTCATCTACTTGACCAAAAATGAAAGGATTCTATTGGTATCTAACAACTTTGGTCACATTTTCAAAGTTTTGGCCATTACTTTTATTTGTAACTTCACTTCACTCTTCACACAAAGTTGGTAGCATAGATCTAGGAATATGATGAAAGAGACAATAGATATTAAAGAGACAAGAAACCAAGCAGTCAGCCAATCAGACAAGTTGGAGAGAAAAGTCTTTGCTCCTGGTTAACTATTATTTGACAAAAGTCAAAAGGCCAGAGTTGTTTTCGAGTTACTTGCCATTAAAGTCAGCTGCCTAAGTCTTGCATTACTCTTTCTGTCATATAATAATCATATTATGTGTGTGTGTATTAGTGACTTTACAGACAGACATGTGCAGAGCTCCAGCACTCACAGGGAAAGGCTTAGCACCCTCCTGGATAACGAAGCCCTCTATCAGATGGGTAAGGATGTGGGACCCAAATATGGCCTGGGCTGGTTTACTCTCTCCATTGTGTTGGCTGCTATCAGTGCTCCCATTCCCAGAGGTCATGGCTGGAGAACAGGCAGCCCCTCACCTGTCAACACAAGCAGCACAAGCAATGTCTCAGAATCCGTTTTGGGTCATATTTTAGTACTCTTTTTCTGTGGTAACAGACATAAAGTTTCAGAACGCAGTCTGGCTTGACTCCACACGGAGCAGTCTGTTCCTTTAACGTAGACATTTGTGCTGTTGTTGTTGTTGAAACCCACTGGCTTAATCATAAACTATTGATATGAAACAAATGATTGTAGTAACCGCCATACACATGACTGTTCGCGAAATAATGGACATGATACCCATTTAATAGCTTTTCTGCCAATATGAATGTTTCGTAGACTTATAGTTAGTTTTACTATCAAAACAGTTTAGCTGTCATGGTGGTTACAGGGATTTGTTAGCGGAGTGAGAATGAATTAAACTGCACAATATTAAAGCCCATGTTTTGTTTCACCCTTTCAAAGTCAGGAAAAGTTCAGAGGAGTTAGCTTACTTTTACAGTCCGAAACCACCTTTGGATCAGTTACAAAACAGGCGCTCTGCTGGTTAACAATGGGGGGGGGGGGCTCTTTGTTCAACGACTCCAAACAACTCTGTCATTTACTTACAGTCCTTCCCCCAAAACGACGAGGAGCCAGTCCGCCGCTTAACACTGACAGATATTTAACCCTCTCCGTTATACGAGCACACGCACAGTTAGCGGCTTGTTCATATCCGAATTCTCTTTCGGCCTTTTTTTCATACGAGCCACAGACATTATAATCCTCTTAGCGTGTGCACCTAATGGCCAAGCCAGGCGACTTCCTGCAAAAACCTTCACAATTAAAGCCTCGCAAAGAACTAATATTTGAAGTGAGGAAGCTGAAACTATTTGTTTTTCTGTTTCAAAATGTATTTGATGCATTACATTAATTTTAAAATCTTACCATTTATATTGTTAAAATGAAATTGGGATAGATCAGCGTGAAGTTTAACAAAAAGGGTTAGGTTGATCCCAAGGTTCACTTCCAAATGTTTTACTGAAGTTTTGGTGGTAACTTAGCAAGTGGATGGAAATTGCCCGGTTGCCACAATGAACGTGAGATGCAGTTGAAAGATGAAAATGCTACTAAATAGACCTTGACCCTTTTTAGGGCCTGAGCGCTGACCAACGCGAAGCCCAATATTGTTCCCAGTCAGTTTGTTGTGACCCTCTAAGCATGCTGGAAAACTCACCAAATTTGGCACGCACATCAGTTCCAGCGAAAAATGTGATAATATGTAAAAATGACCTGGGGCGTACATGTTACTGGCTTCAGATTTTAATACATCACTCACAAGACTGTGCTGAACAAAAGTTATACAAAAGTTTGTAATAACTCGTATGGTTTTCATAATATCAGACCTCAAAGTTGGTGTGCAACATTTCAACTTGCACTGCGTTTCAATGGGAGAGGCATTCCCTGAGCATGCCCACTCTCTCTCAATTAAGGGCTGACGTCTAAACTATAAGTCACACGACTTTCAAAACTGTATCAGTGGACTCGCAATGAAAAATTCCTACAAAAAATGATATTTTATGTCGACATATGTCCAAAGTCAAAGTTTTCTAAGAGAAAAAATCTCTTCAGTCCTGCATTATCTCACACCCAGAAGACAAGTTAGTAAAGGGGCACAATGCTTGCATAATTTTGATAACACTGCTGTGAGGCACACAAACATCTCATTCTGCAAAAGATTGTCATTCTCACAGCATTGACATTTGATGTTTTGCCGTGACAGAGGAAGTTGCTATGACTTTACTGTAAATGCTCCTATCTGCACTGCATTTTACATGGCTGGCCAGTCACACCCCTTAGCCCCCGTCGCGAGACATCCAGGCAAGTGTGAAGGACGCCCTCGCGTTCTTTCAAATACGTGACTATTTCTGTCTGCCTACAGTTTCTCATTGTCTCTACACACTTGATAGTACACATTTAAATCAAACTTTTATCAATTCATGTGGCTTACAAGTCTTTACTTTTTCAAAAATGCGTGTGATGAAGAGTAGAAAATTTATATATTTTGCACACAAACTTATCAGAAGCTTTCCATGTATTTCAATGGAAATGACAGTACAGGGGCACAACACTTGCACAATGTTGATGACACTGCTGTGGGCCATACACATTTCCTTCTGCAGAAATTTGTCATTCTCACACCGTTGACATTTGATGTTTCGCCATGACAGGGAGGTCGCTATAACTTTACTTTGCATGCTCCTATCTGTACTGCACTTCACATGGCTGCCAAGTGCAATCCCTCAGACCGGATCACCAGACATCCACGCGGGTGTGACAGCCACCCTCGGACGGCGGCGCGTCCCGGCGTGCGCGTGGGACGAAGGTCCGTCCAATGCTGCTTGCAGCTTTATTTTGACAAAACTGCTCACTAGTTGACATGTACAACTAGTTCAACTAGTGATGTGATAAAACGTCACTAGTTAACAATTATGACGGTTGCAGGACTTCACTAGTTACACAAACTTTAGGAATATGAACATGTATAAAACATGCTAATGCATGAAGTTCTGCTTATATCAGAAATAGATTTTCTGATACCTTAGACAGAGTTTAAGCAGATGTTGGAGGAAATAGTCCTGGGAGATTGTGTTACTTGGTCTCATGGCATGTTTTGAAACATGACTGAATGAGTGAATGAATGGGTCACTTTCAGTGTATGGGGACAGACAGTTGGTTTATCAGGGAGAAGCAGGCCAAATGCAATACATTATTCCTGACAACTGCTAAATACTTTAAGCAGGTTTTTTTTCAATAAGAGATTCAAAGACTTGATCTGTCAAATGTGAGACTCTGCGGCTCTTTTGTTCTCACATCCTTGTAAATTGAATACTTTTCAGTTTTGGAGTGTTTATCAGACAAAAGAAAATGATATCACGTTGTGCTCCAGGTGCCTGTTGTTTGATATCTTATAGACCAATCGATTATTCAACAAAAAGCAATCAGCAGATCAATAGTAAGATTAACAAAACTATTATTATCATGTTTATGAGTGTGGGTTTACATGAGTGCATTTGTGTCAACAGGCAAGGGTAGATTTCATTCTTCACACAAATCTTAATTTCATTCAAACAAACAAAACTGAACTCCTCTGTCTGAGTAGCCTGACTGAATACTCAGTCCACATGGGCCAAACAGCACTAGATGAGTTGAAGGATAAAATTATTATCATTAACCATCATCTTGTTCTGAAGGTGAATTCAGTCAACCTCAACCTGTATGTGAATGGTATCATATGCATGTCAACCTTTGTATCCTTCTATGGCGATCTTCTGTTTTATAAAGCCACCAAGAGTGCTCTACATGGCTATGGACTGAGAGCCAAGTTCATCTGCATCATCCTGG
The DNA here is from genome assembly GCA_029490765.1 of Euthynnus affinis. NCBI lineage: Eukaryota > Metazoa > Chordata > Actinopteri > Scombriformes > Scombridae > Euthynnus > Euthynnus affinis. The sequence goes on from CM055841.1 coordinate 2,862,964, forward strand.
TGTTGGTGCTATGTGGCCTGCAGAGTGGTATCTTGGAGACCATGGGTGCTCTGGAGGTTATACCCTGTACACCACCCTTCTCTGTCCTGTCAAGCTCCCAGCGTAAGTCACTGTACACAATGTCCTCTTCCAGAACCAGTCTCCAGACATTTACCATTCTACCTGTAGTTTAAGACACTGATTCCCAACTGGTGGTTTGTGGTTCTGAGGTGGACTGCCGGTTGATTCTAAGTGGGTCAACTTGGAAAAGTAGCAAGTTTCCAGAACAGTGCTTTCATTTTGAAGAACCACTTCTTATAACGTGCAACTTTAGAGTACAGGTGACTTACTGATGCTGGGTTTGTGAGTCATGTGACCATTGCCTTGCATGTCCATTGACTGAAGCGGTCATTCCAGAGATAGAGAAAAAGCTGTTCCACGACAGGTTGAACAAAACTGCAGCTGTTGTATTGCCCTGTTGTTTGTATCGGGTCTGTTTACATGTTTTAATAGTAGTAGAATAAGATGGAATTAGTTGTAACTTCTGTCATGAATTGATTATTGAATGAGCTCAGAGCTAATTTTTTCTAACACAGCATCTGTATTATAATTAGCAAAGCAATTTAAATATATAACTACACTTGAGTTCAGAACAGCTGTAAGGAAATGTAACCTGAATTAAAATGAAAACAAAAACATGAAATATCTATAGTGTATGTTTGCATCAAAAGACCTGAGTACAATAAGAAATGCATGTTCAAAGAAAGCACATATAGCAGTGTGAAAAAGTGCAGCCATTCATAAGTGGCCCAATACTTTCTTGATACTTCTTGTTGCCTGGTCTCAAAGGGTATTATGGGAAATGTAGTTTTTTTTGTTTTTTTTTTGGGTTTTTTTAACTATTATTGTACAGATACTGATTGTGGAGATGGATAGTGGCCCTCAAACCCTTGAAAGGTGTGTCATGTGCCGTTTGTTCAACTTTAGTGATCTACCACTACTGTGTGATTGTGGATTGTTTGTTTGGTGGTGTTCAACAAGCTAAGCTGCAGGGCAAGACGTGTGTTCATGTTTGTAAGTTAGATTGTTGTTCAGAGTCTGAGGCTCTTGTGTTGTTTAACAGGATACTATCAGGCTCAGTGTGACTGTCTGCTTTGCCAATGAGACAATGCCATATTATCACTTTATGCAAGATTTGATTTGTGGTCTTGAAATAAGGACTGCAACTATGTAAATGAAGGAACACTTTTTCAGACATTTTTTTTCTCTCTGTTTTGGCCCTCCATCCATATCCAAAAATGATATTTTTCACATCCAAAAACACTTTTCAAAAAAGCTGGCATCATGTTTTAGTGTACGGAAGGAAAACCTTTTCTGTAATAATGGGGCCTGTGGACCTGCGGCCAATTGATTTTCGTTTTGAAATAAGAAAATCAGAATCTTGTTTTTCACTTTTATGGTTATATCTATATTATCTACCCCCACTGCATCTGTGATAGATAGGTAGAGTGAGGGAGCGATTTGTGAAAAAATCACAAGGGAGATGTTTTTGAAACATATTTATTCATGAAAATAAATCAGAACCACAGTGGGCCTTATAGACATTGAAGCCTCTTCTTAATAAAACGTATCTGCTTGTTTTCACAGAAGTAACAAATTGAAACACATACTTCTCAGAGTCTTTGTATTGTTTCTGGAAGACTATTTCAGCATTACTTTCGCAAAGCTTGTGTTGTTTGTTGTGTGTCGACAAAATATATTGACACACCTATTCTTAAAGATTAGGGTTTTTTTTTTACTTCAACATTAACAACACTACTTTCCCTATTCATTCCTTCATATATTGACACACCTCTGCAGGACCATCATGAAGTGATTTTCAGAGCTGACAAGAAGTCACAATAGCAGTGATGACCTGCAATAGGCAAGCAAATATGGCGACATATGGTGTCTTGCTGCCTGTTTGACTACATGTACATGCTTGTGCACTTGCTAGTGGAGCATCACCACTGAATGAAAAGTCATTAGTTACATTACCTGAGCTGATGTGTTGAGGAACTGTCCTCCGTAAGGACATTTCTGGCTGGACTGACAAGACTGTAACAGACATCACTGCATAATCGCCAATCCATAGATGCTTATCTGTATTTTTTGTATAGCTGTCAACATCTCCACATTTCTATTTATTTTTGGGACATCAAGTATACAAACCTATTGATGAAGAGGTTCACACAGTGTGACACCTGCTGGTCATTTTTGGTACTACTTTTGGAGTGTTTGCTGCTGGTTCTATACCATTGATCCTTCTTATTATGGAATTATTGACTGTACTGTCCACAGTGCATCCTGAGAAAAACTAAAGTGCTTTCATTTACAAAATGGACACAATGCCTTGTGGTCACTCAGCTGCACATGAACACACAATACAATAAAACACTGTTGCATTATTTTATAATCCATGCACAAAACAGAACATTTGAAAATGAAAGACAGCTCATTCATTTGATATGAAAAATATTTTTATTGTCATTGTAGGTCATAAAACAAAATATGTGCGGTACCCCTCAGTAAGAGCATAATATAGAATTATTATTCAGTTACAATAATCAATTATTAAAGGTTAAAGGGCATCATAGCTGCCAATACAAGTATGGTCTGTGATTGTAATATCTGTTTGTCAGAAGCTAGAGGCCCATCCAACAATTAAAATGAAACACTGAGTGATACATTTGTTTAGATTTAAAAAAGGAAAAACCAACCTGTTTCTGGTTTCTGCTTGTGTTAGACAGTTAAAACATAGCTTGGCCAAGGGGGCTTTAACTGAAATGAGTAGTATGACAATGCAAAAATACTCCATTAAAAGTAAAATCCTACATTGAAATCCTAAGTGAAAGCACTCACGTGTTGTTGTAAAAGTCTCAAAACCATCAATCATGTTGAATACTCATCTTCCAATTAAGGTAAACAAACACTGTATTCTTTCTGCCTCATCATGCAGACGAGTCTGTATTTACATCATTTTATGAACAGTCCTAAAGAATTCATCATCTATCTGTAAACAACATTTCCAATTGCTCTTGAATAACTTTTTTTTTTTCAATTGGGGACACATGTGACTCAGTAAACTTTTTTTTGCCTCATGTTGTATTTTTATGTTTTGCTACTCCTTGTGTCTACAAGGACACATTAATGAATAAATGTGTATGTGGAAGATTGTCCAGTTGTTATTTGCTGTGATCCATGTACAGTGTTTTGATGGGACATATTCAGAATTTAGGCCTACCATAATTATTTCCTCTTTCAATATTACAATAAAAATACAATAAAGGTTCCTTATCAGTTCATCTTTCTGTAATATGTACCATTTTAAAGACATTGGCAAGGCATTCTGAAGCTTTGGCCAATTTAGTGATGACCAAAACTGCTCCAGCCATTTATTTTACTGTAAAAGCATTCCTCCCTTTGTAATATTTCAGTTTTCTTGGTTACTTCAATACATTTGTCTGTATGCACCAGCAGATGGCGCTTGACATCAGAGCTTCTGTTTTTGCAGATCCTGTAGAGTCTACAGACCATGAGATCTACAACTGTCTGACCTGAGGAGAAAGCTTCTGACTCTTGGTTTGTCAGTATAAGTTGTCTTTTTTTAATTATCCAAAGATTCAAAAAGTACATAAAGTCAGAGCTATTGTGAAGGATATGTTTCCAGCCCTTTCATTATGGAGATAATTGCAAATTAGTTTGGAGTTTGCAGTCTCCTCTTCGACCTCAGCATTTCACCTTTTCATTCATTCACTGGCCAACATCTAACGAAAACATCAGCCACACAAGCGGTGATGCGGTGGAAACGCAGACAGACCCGTCTAGTTAAATTCTGTGGATTGTTTTTTGGAGCTTTTTGTTTTTAAATGGCAAAATGGTTCGCTCCACAACAAACTGCAGGCGGATTGCTTTGCGTACAGACTCCGTAACTTGACTGTGAATTCAAAGGCTTCAGGAGACGTGTGTTGACTTCCTACTCAAACCCCACATGACTACATCCGCACCAATGAGAGGGCAAACAGATGACGCTCATCCAATCAGCAGCCGCCAAAGTCTACTCCGCTGCAGGATCCTCCCCACCAATGTAGTTTCTGCTATTTTGGCGGCTGTGTGGAAAACATGGCGGAAATTTTAAAAGGTAACTCATGAAGGATGATAATTGATTTTATATTCCATTGCACGGTTATCCACTCTTGTTGTGTCGTTTAGTGTAAATGTAAACCCTTTGAAAACACGGAACGTGCACTCTTTCCTCGTGGAGTTGACGTGACGTTTTGCGTTAACCTATCGTTGTATCACGGAGACTCTGGGAAGTTAGTGGTCTAACGTTACTGTGCTCGTGTAGCTTAATGCGGCCTCTGCCTCAGCGTATGAGCTCAAAGTTACCGTGATTGCGTTCAGAAATGTGTTATTTATTTTACGGAGCACTAACTGAAGAGTTTGTTGTGTTATTTGTGCAGTTTGCGTTGTGTGAGCAGTCTGCGGCGGTTAAGCGGGCAAAACTAATTCTGCAAGCGTTACGCGCCATGCCGCGCCACGTAAATGTTCCTAATGGCATCAAATGTGTTTCCTGCTTAATGTTTGGTGTTTCCATGATGAGTATGTGTCTGATCCTATACAACCGCCATTAAAACGACTTGTCAGTCACTTTGTTTTAGAACATAATGCAAAGTAATGCGTTGTGTCAGGGTCGTCCTTCGCCGCCGTGTTTGGCGGTAGAAAGCGAAAGCGTTATCAAATAAATAGATTTTACTACACGGCGGTACATGTATGCCGAATTTACCCATGCATCCAGGCAATTTCAATACGTATTAACATAGTGATGTGTGGGTTTTCATTTGGAGCAGTGAGCTGAGGCTGTGTCGGCTGACTTTTGAACGCTGTTTGAAGCGTCAGTGCATGTGAACAGTAGTTAAAGGGAGATGCTGTGTCAGATTGCAGTGTGCCCTGTAAGCTGTCCTGGGATGATCTTGAAGCCCTGTGTCGCAGAGAGAGGCTGCACTGTAAACAGCTGGGGGTCAACAGAGCCAACGTCAACGAGTACGAGGTGGAGTTCCTCTGTGACTACAAGAAGACCAAGGTGAGGTTTCACTATTATAACTCGACTCTTACTGACCCCTCTGCTCACTTTGGAGGCATACAGAGTGGACATTACACGGCTGTTACACTACAGAGCCATGCAACATTTTCCTCGTTATTACAGCAAGAATTTTGTCTCCAGGAGACAAATATTCAACACGGATTACAAATTGAAAAACCGAAGCTTTGCTTTGTTTATTGCAGGGCTGTTATATTATATTCCACCACATTTAACAGTGTTTTTCTAGACAAAAAAATAATCTTTTCATTTAGGCATTCACCTCACCTATTCATGAGAGACATATTAAAGAAAAATCAAAAATACAATACAAGTATTATTATTATTATTGTTATTATTATTATTATTATTATTATAGCAGGCTGGTATACAGGAGTTGGTTTAAAGGCCTGACAGGGACCACCATGTTCATCACATTCTGTACTATGTTGATTGAATGTGGGGAAATTAAATGTTATTGTTACAGTAAAAGAAAATGTGATTCACATCATCAGCCAGACAGGTTTTCAAAAATCTATCAAACACTACGCTATCTATATACTACATATCCTCAAGCAGGAAGTCTTGATCCTGAATACACAGTGTGACAGTTTTTTGTCATGTCCACGCTGGCGGAGGTGTGAGTGGTCGACTGGATACTACAGCGTGGATGTGATTGTACAGAGACATACACTATCATGACCACAGTAGCAATTCATTTAGAAACACTAATGTAACACTATTTCTGTAACACAATCATTTAATGTTGTTCCACATAATCAGGTTGAGTGACTTAATGAATATACTGTGAGATGATATAAATGTGTCTCTTTTCTTTAGATTTTACTCTACAGTATTCAGTGATATCAGTGCCTTTTATTTTTTCTGGTTTAATCAGACCACTACCACCTTTCACATACAGCCATACTTACACTTGTCATTTTGAGTGCACAAGTGCGTTCACACTGACAAGTATGGCAACATACAGTGCACTGTGAGTATCTGGATGGTGGACTCATAACGGTCATAATGAACAGTTTAAGGGAGACATCAGTTTGTGTGAACAGCCCTGCCTGTGGGGCTCATTTACATAGATATAAATGTATTCAAATGAACAGATCGGTCTATATTAAATCTCATTTTATTTTATGAAGCTATAGAACAGTTTGGATGTTTATTTATAGCTACATTACAAACTGAATAACATAATTTACTGCACCTCTCTGTCAATGACGTTATTTTTTTCTGTGTTAGTGGAGCTTTAAGTAGAGATTATTTTGATAGCGTAAAAGCATGTTCATTTTTATTAAAATTAATCTGAATTGAAGTCAAATGATATTTTGGCGTGCAGCAATTGCGGTCAAATGTTGTATAATAACATAATGCCCTGCTAAGAGAAGAAGAAGAAGAAGAAGCAGCCAAGTGTTGTGATTGGTTTACATCAATAGAAATAAATAAGTTATTTAAAACAGTAACTACTGATTTATTGGTGCACTCATATAGAGCTTTGAGGTAGGAAGACAATCTTACATGACTGACAGTTAGAAACTCTCCTGGTCACTTAGACTGTGGACATAAAAATGTTAACTATAATTCATTTCAGTAAGAAACGTGTGCTGCTAACGGCAAGTGTAAACTAGAGATTGCACAACTTCATCAACAAAGCCCTTTGAATTAATCTCTCTCCAATTTGTGCCCATGGCTTATTATCCATAGCAACGGCAGCTGAGGCTCCAGGGTGTTGTGGTATTCTTAGCCGTCTGCTAAAATCACGCCAAAATGTGAGTTCTCAGAAACAAAGTGTAAATAATGTAAACTGGTGGTCAGAATATAAATCTGTAGGACTGTTAAATTATGTGGGAGAGCCTTGAGCTTCTGTGTTCAGTAACATTTAGGTGATTGTTTTAAAGAAATATTTTAAATGAGGTTACAGGACTGGGAACTACAAATCCAGACCCAGTGGGCCCTCTCACATCACAACTCAATAAGAACTGTCAGACTCACAACACAAAGAAAAGATCAAAATGGATTTATGAGATCCAGATGTTTTTCATTCTTTGTCAGAACTCTTTGCCTACATCACCCACAACCACCAACAGTGAAGTCAGAGATTCAGGCATGTGAGAGAGAGAGATCTGCAGACAGATGTCTCACACAGAGGTGAGACAAATGAAAGAGCAGGAGAAGTTCACAGATTATTAGAATAGTTATAATTACAATTAAAGTAAGTCTCTTTCAAATCTTTTTTTACTATGATTTATTTGTGAGTTTTCAACATAAAGAACAAACAAACATGAGTCCACATAAATGGAGCAAAGTTGACAAAAACTCAAATGTTGTTTAAAAAAAAAAAGAAAGAAAGAAATAGAGAGGTAATAGCAAGAACAACAGACAAGCAGGTAGGGTCCAAGTGAAGCTAATCAAACCTCAAAACACAGGTTGCAACCAGATTATAATAATGGGGCTGTACATAATAAAACATAGGGTCATAATGTATGGTATATCGAAACACCCACTCAAGCCGAGTCTCATGTGGAAACGCGTTCAAACCGAGAGACAGGTATGCATGGAAATACAAAGAAAACAACAAGATATAAAACAATAGCCCCCAATAAATCAACAAAAAGAAAAAAAAACAAACAACAAAAATAACGCTGCAATGCTACAATATGGATCGAGGAAAGGTGAATAGTAGGTAGGGTAGGTTATGGGCCGATAAAGGGGGGGGGGTATCTACAAGTTGGGGTCCAAATCTAGTTGTAGAGACCTGACATGTTGCTATATCTTACAGAATTTAGAAACAGAAAGGCGGAGTGAGTATTTAATTTTCTCAAGTCTCATGAAGTGGGGGGCATCCTTCAGCCATTTAGAGTGTGAGGGGGGGCTAGACCTTTTCCAGTGGAAAAGGATGACACGTTTCGCCAGTAGTGTGAGGAAAGCAACATGTTGAGCAAAGTAAGATGGTAACTGGATATCACTGGGTAGAACACCAAACAAAGGTCAGTGGGCAGGGTTGGGTAGAGGTAGAGGTGATGGCTGAAAGTGAGTGAAAAATACTTGCCCAAAATGCTTCAAGTGCAGGACAAGACCAGAACATGTGGCTAAGATTGGCTGGATTTGGATGACATTTGTCACAATTAGAGTCGGTACCAGGGTAAATACGGGACAGCTTACTCTTAGACCAGTGGGCTCAATGGAGTACTTTGCACTGTATAACTCCATGCCTTGCGCAGATAGAAGAGGAGTGGACCCAGGTCAAAACCTGCTTTCAGGCTTCAAGATCAATCTCAATACCAAATTCTGTAGACCATGTGTTACGCAGAGAGTCTGAAGATAAGACTTGATATGTGAGAAGAGTGTTGTATAACAATGAGATGGCACCCTTGCGACAAGAGTTGATTTCAAGGATGTTTTCAATGGGGGTAGGGAGGGGGGAGGGCAGGAAAGGCAGGGAAATAGTTACGAACAAAATCTCTGATTTGTAAATATCTGAAAAACTGGGTGGCTGGCAAGCTGAACTTGTGAGCTAAATGGCTAAAAGAGGCGAAAATACCATTAATATAAAGGTGTTCTATAAGGAAGATTCCATGGTCATTCCAGACAGAGACTGCCATGTTGAGGACAGATAGACGAAATAGAGGATTAGAATGTACTGGGCTCTTGATAGGGGTAGTAAAGAGCCCAAATTGTCTTCTAAACTGGACCCAGATCTTAAGACAGTTTTTAACTATAAAGCTATTGAAGTATGCAGCAGGTGATGAAGTCAGTGGGAGGCACAGGAGAGACATTAGTGAACCAGAGACACAAGAGTGGGGGATGGTTACTGATAGAGTACCAATGCAGCATTGTCCTGATGTTAGTCTCTTTCAAATCTTGACATATGAGGTTTTGACCCAGTCTTGTTTTACTTTTCAAACTCTTCTGCCACAGCTGACGCTGACTCAAATGACGTCAGTTGATCAGATTTCTCACAGGTTCTGCTGGAGACACAAAAGACTTAATACTACTTTTCTCACATAGAACACTTGGGAACAGAAATGGCATTTCTCTTATATACGTATATAAATGTAACAATGTATGCTGCTGTAGTATCAACTGTAGCTGCTGTCACACAGTGCATATGAATACGTGCTCTATCTTGAGGTTTTTCTAAAGGAAACTGAACTGATCTACATGTTCAGGGTAGAAACTCTGAGCAGGCACAGAGAGATAAGTTCAGATAAGGATGGGTGAGGGTTCACCCTAACAGACTGTTTGACAGGCAGAGCTACAACTTTAACAACACACATGAAACGTCTTCAACTGAATTCATTACAGGAGGAAAACCAAATGCATTTCCCCAAAACCAATAGTTTGTATCAGACATTAAGGCTGGCGTGCAGGTTTGGATCCACTAACTTCTCCAATATCTCAGACATGGTGAAAGATGCATGAATAAGGCCGTGTTTCTCCTACCTTTGCCCACCTCTTTGTAGAGAAATACACTGATGCAAGTAATAGCTTAAATGTGTGCAGCTATGACAACACTGTTGACAGTTCAGTTCTTATATCGTTTTTTTTTTGTTTTTTTTTTTAACATTTTGGCGTAAATTGTGTGGTGGTGCTGCAGGCAGTCTCTGCTCTCTATCTTCTCCTCTGTGTCGGTGGTGTTTGACTAACATCAGCAGGAATATTAATTTGTTATTGACGTTTCCAGTAGGGCTGCTCGATTAATCACATTTTATTTGCAATTACGATTTTGGCTTCCAACCAATATGAAAACAAGATAATCGAGATAATAATGGTCTGGTTTTGTCTTTTCATGTGTTGGAACAGCCAGAAAGCGCAGTGAGAGACAGAGTCTGAGCACAGTCTTCCTCAGCGCATATGTGTCTGAATTTAACAGTCAAATGTTCAGTGGTGGAAAATGACTCATTGAGAAATCTACGGGGAACTTTGTTTTAGTTTCAGTCATGTGGAGCTGCAGTTGCAGGCGGCCGGCATGGCAGCATTAAATTAACAACAGCAAGCCTGTTGGTTTTATTTGATTGTTGTAGCCTCTATGTTGGTGAAGAGTTCATTCTGCTGACTAAAATACAGTTGTTGGATCATAGCGTTTGTGTTTTTGTGCTTTATTGCTGTTTAAATGTAGGATATTATATGGCTATTTAAACATAGTTGTTCCATATGGCTGAAATTCAGGAATTGGCTTAGCATCTAACCCTGGTCTACAGTCTGTTAAAAAG